>JALLLT010000094.1:0-48591 GCA_025266875.1 Fennellomyces sp. T-0311
TCTCTTTGTTTGTGGTTTAGTCTTCTTGGGCGTGGAGTTTCTTGTTCTGAGGTATTTCACTGGAGTTCAAACCCCTTCTTTTCCAGTACTTGGTAACGAAAGTAGGATCACTGAAATTCTGTGGTGGCTCCCATGTATCATCACTTTCGTCATAACCTGTCCATCTAACACGGTAAAGAAAATTACCATTATGTTCTTTATGATCTACAATGTTTCTACATCGTAAATTTCATCTACAGGCACGCCTTCGACCTTTTGGACTGGTTTCATCTGTTCTGGTGAAAAATTTCTTCCAGCAAGCTTTCCTTCATAATCTTCTAAGGAATATGATCCGCCTCTAGTACGGCTGATCACTTTGTATGGTCCTTTATAGCGAGGATCCATCTTGCCGGTCATCTCTGGCACTCTAATCATGACATAGTCTCCTGGTTTGTATTCTACAATCTTGTGTGTTCTATTGAATCTTTCTTCTTGCTTCTTGTTCACGTTTTTCTTCTTTCTCCGATTGCGGGGAAGACAATCTGCTTCATATAATCTATTCTTTTCTGTAACTCTTCTTGGCTAACTGGTTCGACGTCTGGATCTTCTCTGTAATCTTTAAAGTCATTTAACTTTCTTGCAAACATTAATGAAAATGGTGGAGTGTTATGACGTGTGGAAACATTTGCGTTGATCGCTAGTTGTACCGAGGGTACTACTTTGTCCCAGTCTAACGTAGCTCCTCTGATCATCTTCTTGATGACGATGGTTGCCTTTTGTACCCATCTTTCTGCAGTACCATTTGCGCGCGGGTGATATGGAACGACTAGTCTATGTTCGAATCCGGAGTGTCTGGCAAATCTTTTCATCAGATCATTGACGAACTCAGTGCCGTTATCTGATTGGAGAACTTTTGGTAATCCAAAATCGCAGAAAATCTGAACCAGTGTCTTCACTATAGTGTCTGCTGTTTTATCCGGCAGTGGTCTCAGAATGCAAAATCTGGTCGCAATATCTACTAAAACCATCAGGTATCTGTTACCCGTTATAGACTTGTCAAACGTCGCCAAATCAATAGCAAGATGATCAAACGGTCCATCTGCTGTGATCGTTCTTAAAGGATGATATCCTTTCTGCGCAATATTAAACTTCTGGCACTCTCGACAGGACATAACCAAATCTACCGCGTCTTTCTTTATGTTCGGCCAATGTAACCCATTGTTGTGTAGGGCTTGCACTATGGCATTTGCACCAAAGTGACCAAATAAGTGTGCTTTCTCTAGCAACTCTTTTCTCTCTAAAGTCGGCGGTTCAATTGTGTTTGCTTCTATTGAGGCAGCTCTGCTGTATCCATCTGTGGACTCTTCTTCTTCTTCTTCTGTTTCAGCTTCTTCTTTATGCTCCGTCAGAGCACTTCCCCCCTCCGAAGAGGCAACGACATCTTCATGGAACAGTCGTGATAAGCTGTCAGGAAGTCCATTCTGTTTTCCGGGAATATGGATAACCTCAAAATCATAATCAAATAATGTGTCGTACCAATTGGTTAACATATGATTCAAGTGCTTTTGTCTGTGTATGTAAATGAGAGCTTTGTGATCTGTATAAAGCGTGAACTCATTACCCCATAGGTATGTATGGAACTTCTTGAATGCAAAAATCACTGCACACAATTCTTTCTTGGTGACCATATATGACCGTTCTGACTTGGTCAAGGCTCTAGCCATGAATGATATGATGTGCTTCTTGTTATCGTACTTCTGGTACAAAACAGCGGAAATGCCTACATTGGAAGCATCCGTAGCAACATGGAATCTCTTGGTCATATCTGGGAAGCTCAAAAGGGGTGCATGGAATAATGCATGCTTGAGTCTCTCAAAAGCATCTTGATGTTTCTGTGTCCATTGACTCTCTACGTCAGTTGAATATCTCAATTCATCTAATGGATTTGTGATATCTGAAATATATGGGATATGTTGGCGGAAATAATTGATGAAGCCTAAATAGGACATCACTTCTTTGGCGGTGCGTGGTACTGGCCAACTCTGAGCATTGACAACGCGTCTTCTGTCTAAGGAATGACCATTCTGATCGATCCTGAATCCCAATAGATATACACTCTGCTGCATAAAATAGCACTTCTGTGGCTGTAAAATCAGATTCGCGTCCGTCAAACGATCGATCACAGTCGAAACGTGGTAGGCATGCTCTCCAATACTCTTTGAGTGTACCAAAATATCGTCTACGAAAATGGTAACCCATGGTAAATCTCCCAGTATCTTGTCCATGGTTCTCTGAAACCGTGCACTCAGGAACTTCAATCCAAAACATGATCCACGATGCATGTATCTCTTTGAATCTGGCCTGTGAAAGCGAGTTTGTGTCTATGCTCTTTTCGAATCGGGAATCTGGTGAACGCGAGTGCTAAATCTAGCTTTGTAAAGACTCTTGAACCGTTCAATCTGTCGAAGACTTGCTGCAGTGTTGGACTACAGTATTTGTCGTTCTTCTGATACTGGTTGATCATTCTGACGTCAAGACAAATTCTGAATTTGGTAAAATTTCCATCTTCATCGCGTTTCTTAGCAACGGTGAGTGGATTGTTCCAACGGTTGTCTTCATCCGGAGGAATTTCTACAATTGTTCTGTCGTCGAGCCATTTCTGAATTTGTTCTTGTACAGCAGGTTTCGCTTTGTGCGGAATGTCGTACTGTCTGCGATGGCACACAATGCCTTCTGGTGTTGGAATGGAAACCAGTGCTTCTGGCAATGGGCAAAGTTTTGTCTTGTCTACCAACGCGTTTTTCTCCAGGCTCGATTTGATCAATCTGTGAAATGTGGCTTGCTCTTTCTCAGTCCCGGCAGGTGACTCATTTGGAATAACCGAATCATCTATCTCCGGTTCCTTTTCTTCTTTCAAACCGTCTTTCCAGGTTGAAGCAAGTCCAGTATAGCCAATGCCCAAATCGTTGAAAAGGTCTTTTCCAATGCTTGCTGGGTGGCCTCTTGTGATTCTCATGACTTCAAATTGGTACTTCACACTTCTGTTATTGTGCCATATCTCTAAAGGCTCTGTAATACCAATTCTTTTACTCTTCTTATCTGCACTTGCAAGTGAAATATGACCATCTGTTGGCAGCACACGAATATTCTCTTTATTACAAAAATTGTAATCTACTGCGCTAAACGTGGCGCCTCCGTCCACAAGAGCAACCAAACGGCGACCTCCTATGGTGACAAAAGTGAGAGTTTCGTCCTCTTGGTCAGTGATCTCATCTTTTTTCTCTTCTTTCTTCTGTGACTTACAAGGCAAGGCATCTTCTGTGGACGAATCCACGACTCTATGAGCCGCACGGCTCGTTCTCTGATTGTTGCTTCTTACAACAGGCGACAGGGGAATGCCCTTTGCGATCTTATATGCGTCACAACGGTGACCTGGCTGTCTCGGACCACGGCAATACTTGCACGTATTTGGGTCGTACTGACCGCGGCGCTGCTGGTTGGCCGGGTTGTGAATGGAGGCAGACGTGCCCGGCACAAACACACGAGGACGACGACTGGCGGGCTGGTTGGGCTCTTCCTCTCTTGGTCGCTTGCTGCTTTCGGGTGCGTTGAGCTGCAAGCTCGCAACATACGTCACCATATCCTGCAAGGACACTTTCAACAAATCATTGCCGAATTTGGTCGAGGCCAGGGCGTACACATCGTTCTTGTTCTCGAGCGACGACAACAGGGCAACGTTCATGACGCGCGGGTACTTGTCAAGGCCGGACTCGATACACCTCTGGTGGAACTTGCGTACGTAATGGGCCACCTTCTCGTTGCGTCTCTGCCGCATGTGGAGTACCGACTCCATCGTCTTCAGCTGCTGCTCCGGAGTGTCGTATTGGTCGATGATCTTGCAGCGAAGTTCATCCCAGGTAATGTCCGGATTCTTCTGGAGCTCGCCGTCCAACCAGATCGACTGGACGTCGTTCAAGCACTTTGGAAGGAGTCTTGCCCAGGTCTTCTCCACTTGGAAATTGGCGGAACGGACTTCTGCCTCGAACTTGTTCAGAAAACGCTCCGTCGAAATGTGGGTGGCCTTGGTGGGATGCCACGTCTCCGCACCCACGATCTGCAGAGCAGGCAAGTCTTTCGGCACAAAATGGCTGAAGCTATCCGACTCAGCTTTGGCGGCGGCGGCATTCTTGGCTGCAATTTCTTGATGAGTTAAAAACTCATTGCAGGTAGGGAACCTCTCACGGCAGACCTCTCTGTAGTCTGTGACGTCCTTCTTGGCTGCCATTACCTCTTGAAGGAGCTTGGCTTTGGTGGCGGCGTCTTTCTTGTCAGCGACGGCCTCTTGGTAAGCAGCATCGGCTTCTTCGAAGATCTCCTGAAGACCTCGGAACGTAGTCAAGGACTTGGCGTAAAAGGGTGCATCTTGGATCGACAAGTTCTCCATATCCAGTTCCATGTGGTCGGCTACCTCGGGGGTCATATCTTTTCCGGACTGTTGGCCTTGGTCCTGGATGTCCTTGCCGGTAAGCTCGGTCTTCTTGATAATCTCGGGAGTAGGTGACATGGTAATAGTAAGGTGAATTCAAAGGAAAAAAATGTGTTATCTGGTTGAATGTAGGTGATAGTAGGAATATAAAGACAAATAGGAATCCTTTGAGACACGGATTTATTCTGAAGATCAGATCTCGTTCTACTATCCATTCAATAAAGCTTATATACTATTCTACTGCTATTGTACTATGTGGTACAGGTACGTAGTACCATCCATGATTCTGAATGCTTATTCAGCTGAGTGCAATTCTCGGTATTTGAATTCTTATCCGGGCTTAACTCCTTAACACCTTCTCGGTCTTAACTCCTGGACACCACATGCCGGTTATAATAACTAAGTAGCTAATACTTATTCACAGTACACGTTTTCTTATCCTTCTGTAATGCTTGATAAAGCTGCTTCGATATGACAATCATACATCATACATTTTACTCGTATCGTTTTATCATAGTCACGCCACCTAACCACGTTATCAAAACATAATATAGACACGTTCTTCATGATTATTCTAGATAATTATTTGGCATATCTACATCCTGTATGCATATTGCTTGCGCACTTTCCATAATCTCTTTTCATGCTTAATCAGGTACGATGATTATTTACAATGTGCTTGGTTTGTATTCTTTTATTATAATCACACATAACCTAGCTATGCTACATATGTGAGTACTGAGACGATACCTTTTTTTATCAATGTTTTTTTTTAATTACTTGGCATACATATCTACACTTTGTAATCATATTTAGTGCACGTTTTCCATAATCTCTCGCTGTGTTTGGTCAACTTACTCTGATGACGTGAGCATTGCAAGTACGTATTCACTATCACCATTTAGCATACTTTCACTGTGTAAGCATGTTGCCTGCACGTTTCCTGCGATCTTTTGTCATGCTTAATAAATCTACATACTCTGGCATGATAATTATGTGTTGAGTTATCTGTTCGTATTCTTTTTGTGATCACGCAACAAAATTATACCACATGGGTATCGTATACACATGTTCTCTATCGTCACTTAACATATCTATGTTCTGTAATCGCATTCAACTGCACGTATTTCATAATCTTTTGTCCTGTTTAGTCAATCTACTTTAGCATGACAATCATGCACTATGCTTCTTCTTCATATTCTTTCATAATAATCACGCAACATAGCTTTCAACATGAATATCGTACACATACGTTCGCTATTATCATTTTCTATAATCGCTTCGCCTATCTACATGTGAGCATATTGTCTACACACTTTTCGTACCTACCCTTGTCTGATAACTCCTTATTTCGTGGCCTTTTTGTAGTCGTACAACGTATTTAAACTACCTGAATACCATATACATTCGTTGTCTATAGCCTCTTTTTGCCATCACTCCACGGGAATTTATTTTGTAATCAAGTCAGCTATATACACGTTTTTATATTCTTTTTTCATGGTTAATAAAACTACAGTGGACTGGTACTCTCTTATTATAATCATCAATGCTAAAAGTATAAAAGATGTCTAGAATGCTTCCTTGTACGCACTATTACTCTCAATACACACTGCGTTTATTACAAAATGTCGACTACATCGCATCTCAATAGAAACGTGATCGATTATATGGAGATCAATGGTGGTGGCCTAGAGGGCGACTTCGAACAGTATCAAGAAATGTACCCTCCTAGGCAATACGGCAGAAGAAAAGACGACATGGTTATATTAGACGCTAGGGTATCACAGATTAGTTTGTCGAAACCAAATCCGCAACAACAAGTGGCATCAAAAAAAGCGCCAAAGAAACGGTGTTCCTGCCCAAAAGTCGATGTCAAGATGTATAGTGACGAGGATATCGAAAGGGTTCTCATGGCGTATTTTAATGACCCTGAAATTACGTCTATAGAAGCAGCAGGTGCAACTGTTGGGATGCCAAAGCCATCAGCAAGAAAGCTGATCAATACGTATAAACCTTTACTTCCTAAGATGCAAAAAAAACGCAAGGCACGGAAGGCCAAATCGAAATTGGCAGTTGCAAACAATGACCTTGTTGCAAAGTTGTTGCAGAAGATGAATGCCTCACAATCTAGCTCGTAGTTATTTTCTTCCCCAATTCCCTTATCTCCATATATTTTAGCCATGTTGTATTTGCTTTACATACTACATGATATATCCATTCTTATGCATAAGCACTTTACATAAATGCTTCTATGCTACTTGATATAATACACAAGTTTTCCAGGTATAGTAATCATTAAGCATGCTCATAACCCGTGCTCTTATTAATACTAATAATAATCAGTTCGTCCATGTCCATCAATGTAATCGGAGTGCATAATCTTTGTGTTCAATTATTCAGGAAGATAAAAGCTTGGAGAGGCACGTCGGACCACTGCACATCTTCATTTTTCAAACACTATTATGGATTACCAATTCATCCCTTATGATACTACTGCCAATTCTGAAGGTGCCGGTCGCGGACGTGGTCGTGGTCGTGGTCGTGGTCGTGGTCGTGGTCGTGGACGTGGGCGTGGACGTGGACTCGGACATACTTCAAACAATAATGATCCCTCGAATCTTCAGTTCCACTTTTATCAACCCCGTGATACAAGTGGTTTGGCCTTTGTACCAGCAACTAACTTCAATATTACCGAACCTATCACCGTCTATCAGTATTTGGACCTCGACGAAGACGGTGGCTATAATATTCGAATTGGTGGCCCTCCAAATGACGTAGAGTTGGCCATTGTTACTGTGTATCGCATGGAGGAGATACCTACTGAATCTGATGTTGAAGATCCCCCCCTAGACGAAGACCAGGACATAAGTATGGACAAACCTTTTCCTATAAAGAAAAAGGATTTCCCAGGATATGTGTGGACATCAACGTACAAGCGCAAGCAAGTTTGGGAGCTCATCAGTATGGTGATGTTCAGACAATTTCCAGTCGCCTCTGCTTCAGCCATTTCCGGTATCAAAGAGAAAACTGCATATCGCTACCTCCAAGAGTACCGAAACGATAGCTCTGTCCTCCCTGGATTCACTTTGGTCTCTGAAGTCCACAAACCATGCCACAATCAGAAAATAAAGCAAGCTCATTCTGATTACATTGACCACGTTGTCAGTGCGAATCCAACTCTTACTGTCAAAGACATACGTCACAAACTTCTCGAGCAATTTCCAGGTTAGTAGTGTTAGGTTTCTAGAATAAAAAAAAACTAACATAGACATACTTACAATTTCTGAAATAGGCTTTACTATATCTCATTCCGCTGTTGCAGCTCATTTTGATGAACATCTGGACTACAGTCTCAAGGCTGTACGTAAAATACCCAAGGCCCGCAATTCTCCGGAAAAGAAGCAAGAGTGATACGACTTCGTCAAATCGATTCGAGATAACGGTATTGATTTCATGAAAGGCTGTGTCTTTATCGATGAGACCGGATTTCGCAAGAAGCATCTACGAAGTAAAGGTTACTCGAAAAGAGGTGTCCCATGCGTCGTCGAGGTCTCCAATGCACCGGGGATCAACATTAGTGTGATTGGATGCGTATCCTATCAGGGTAGCATCTTACTTTCAAGACATGCACCTAAGTGGCAAGTTCTGGAGCATCATGAGCAAATCGGCACCAAGAGACGACGCAAAGATCTTTCCCATGGCACTACCTCGACGCACTTCCACGACTTTATCAAGGACCTCCTAGACGTTATGGAAGACCTGAACATGACCGAGAAGTATATTATCATGGATAATTGCTCAATCCACAAGGGTGATGGCACTGAAGAGCTGATCGCAAAGGCCAATCACAAGCTTCTCTTTTTGCCTACATATGCGCCTTTTCTCAACCCCATTGAAAAGGTGTGGGCACAGATAAAACGAGAAGTGCACAAGACTCCTTTGCTTTCGGACGACGATCTGATCAAGAGAATCGAGGATGCCACACTACTTGTGAGCCCAGCCCACTGTAGAGGGTATATTAGAAACTCTCTCACGTTCTTCCAGCCTTGCTTGGATATGGAAGACATTTACTACGATGAACAATTCCGACAAGTTAGAATTAATAATAGTAATCTATATATAAAAGAATCGAGTGTGGCTAACTTTTGTGGCTAACTTACTCCGCTAACTTTTGTGGCTAACTTTTAAAAAAGGAAATCGCAGTCTTGCCTCCAAAAACCCTTACTGTACCTCGCCACCACCTTTTTTCTTTTCTGACCACTGACAACCACTACTGAAATACTGAGCCGCGTGCTATCTTGCCGTTTTTTTTTACGTTTAACAGCTCTTTAAGCAGCCTGACTACCGATTAAAAGAATCAAGTCCTCGCTAACTTACTCCGCTAACTTTCATGGCTAACTTTCAAAAAAGGAAATCACAGCCTCACTCTGAAAAACCCTTACTGTACCTCGCCATCAGCTTTTTTTTTCCCACCACCTTTTTTCTTTTCCAACAGCTGACAACCACTATTGAAATACTAAGAAGCGTGCTATCTTGCCTTTTTTTTTTTTACGTCTGACAACTCTTTAAACGACCTGAGTTTTTTTTTTTAATTGAGTCTCATCACCACCATTTGGTTTCGCCTATTTCAATCTGTTCACCATCTGTTCATCATACAATTCCTATACTTTTTTTTGCAAACAGCAACTTTTCACATTGTGAGCTAGTGCTACATTTGAGCTAACTGACACTATTGTTTTCTAACTCGACTACTTTTTGCAAAGGTCTTTTAATTCTAATAATTTCGCTTTTGTTCCTGAAGAGCCTGCGTAAGACATAAATCGTTTGCATAAGCATAGGTTGTTTCTGATATGCATATAAAGAGGAGGCAGTTGTTCCTGCACCCACTGTGGTGGAACAGACCACCAACGCAGCTCTAGCCTGAGATGCCCTCTCAACGAGAGGAATATTATTGCTGCTGCTGCTGAACCCGAGGTTCACCAGGGTGCACTATTGCATGACAATGCGTAGGTATAAAAAATGCTACCCACAACGCATCTACTTAAATAATCCTACCATCAAAGACCCCGTCCCTGCATCCATTGTGGTGGAACAGACCACCAACGCAGTTCTAGCCAGAGATGCCCTCTGAACGAGCGTAATATTATTGCTGCTGCTGCGGAACCCGAGGTCCACCAGGGTGCACTATTGCATGACAATGCGTAGGTATAAAAAATGCTACCCACAACGCATCTACTTAAGTAATTCTACCATCAAAGGCCCCATCCCTGTGTCCGTTGTGGTGGAACAGACCACCAGCGCACTTCCAGCCGGAGATGTCCTTTCAATCCGCGGAATGTTGCTGCTGTTGCTGTTGCTGCTGAACCTGATGTCCATCAGGGTCCACCGTTGCATGACGATGCGTAGGTATAAAAAATGCTATCTATAACACATTTACTTAAATAAACTTACTATCAAAGACCCCGTCCCTGTGTCCGTTGTGGTGGAACAGACCACCAGCGCACTTCCAGCTGGAGATGTCCTTTCAATCCGCGGAATGTTGCTGCTGCTGCTGAACTTGAGGTGGATGAGACTGCGCCACTAGGCAATGATGTGTACGTAGTATCTTCTATATGCTATCAATTACCCATCATACTAAATCACTTCTCCGATACAGTGGCGATGAAGCTGCGGCTGAGCCTGCCCGTAATGTTCGCCCACGCCTAGAAGCGCCTATGCCTCGAACCTACTTGGAAGCATGCTCAGACATCGATTCTTTCCGCGAGGAGTCGATTGTTGGTAGAAATATCAACGATGAGCATCGACATCTGCTGCCTACCGAGCTGTATCTCTGCCCATACTGCAATGCCCGCATGTATATATGGGAGAAGGTCGCCGGTACTGTTGCTGCCCCACGCTTCAACTTGTGCTGCCGCCAAGGAGCTGTCCGCCTGACCCCTTTACAGGCTCCACCTCAACCGCTTCTTGGCCTTTTGACCGGTGATACTCCGCAAGCCCAACAGTTTCGTTGCAACATCAGGGCGTACAACTCGGTGTTTGCATTCTCCTCCCTTGGTGCCACCATCGGCAGTGCCATCCACATCGACCATACTCACAACGTGTTTGTCTTTCGTTTGGAAGGTACATTGTACCACCGGATATCGCCATTGGAACCTGGTCAAGGCCAAGCCCCGGGGTTCTCGCAGATTTACATCTTCGATGAGGCTATGCAGATGCAGCACCGCCAATGTATCTTCAGCGACCTGAATAACGCCGACTTGCTTGAGCTACAGGATATGATGCACGACGTCAATCCGTTTGCTCGCGAGTATCAAACTGCTGGAGAACGATTGCGCAACCAACCTGAGGCCAACGTCACCATCCGCATCAACAGATCCACAGATCGTGCGCGCCGCCAGTATACCGCTCCTGCCACTGCTGAGGTCGCTGTCATCATTCCTGACCAGGGGGATGATGATGAGCCACGCCATCATGACGTATTGGTTGTGCGTAGAGATGGGACAATGCAGCACATCAATGAGATCAGTACTCTCTACGATCCATTGCACTACGTCCTCATGTTTCCTCGTGGTAACCTTGGGTGGGGTACCAACATCCCTCGCATTCCGGAGAACAACCGTGGCCAGATCAACGATGTCGAGGATACTGACGACTTTCGTGACGAGGCTCCGGATACCGATGGGCATGAGGCCAACCAGCGCAACATTGTCACCATCTGCGAGTTCTATACGTACATGATCCAAAT
Organism: Fennellomyces sp. T-0311; assembly: GCA_025266875.1. NCBI lineage: Eukaryota > Fungi > Mucoromycota > Mucoromycetes > Mucorales > Lichtheimiaceae > Fennellomyces > Fennellomyces sp. T-0311. Next base: position 11,211 of record JALLLT010000094.1, read on the forward strand.
GCGCGAGAACTCATACATCCACTACTATGGTCCACTGTTCCACCAGTTCCTCGTGGACATGTATGCCAAAATGGAGTCCAATCGCCTGCGTTACTTGCGGGAGAACCAGGATACTCTTCGCGCAGACGTTTACCAGGGACTTGTGGATGCTGTCCACAATGCTGACGGGGCACCAGTGAACACGGACAACGTTGGTAGGCAGAGAATAATTCTGCCATCAACATACACTGGAGGACCACGGTTCATGCACCAGAACTACCAAGACGCCATGGCCATCATTCGTGCAGTCGGCCACCCTGATCTCTTCATCACGTTTACCTGCAATCCAAACTGGGAGGATATCATTACTGCATTGGAAGATCCGCAGGAGCGTTCTGATCGTACTGACCTCATTTGCCGCATTTTCCACCAAAAGCTCAAATGCTTGGTCGAGGATATTAAAAAGAACAAGGTCTTTGGCCGCGTCATTGGCTCTGTCTACGTCGTCGAGTTTCAGAAGAGAGGATTGCCCCATGCCCACTTGGTTGTAATTCTCGATCCTCGCGACAAGCCGCGCTCGTCTGAGCAATATGACAACCTGATGTCTGCTGAGATTCCCGATCCGGACGTGAATCCGCGGCTTTACGACATTGTATGACGCTTCATGGTGCACAGGCGGTGCAGCGCCCTCTGTTATAATGAGCATAATGTCTGCAAGAGCCATTATCCAAAGCCAATCTGCACAGAAACGACGATCAACGAGAGTACTGGGTTTATATGCTATCGTTGTCGTCCAGGCTGCGAGTATCCCGATACCAACCAGGGCAATGAGTGGATTGTCCTTTACAACCCTTATCTGTCCACCAAGTACAATGCACATATTAACGTCGAGATCTGTGCTTCGGCACGCTTCGTTAAATATCTGTACAAGTACATCTATAAGGGTAGTGATCGGGCTGATTACTGGATCGTACATGATGATGAGGTTGTAGACGAGATTCGTGCTTGGCAGCAATCTCGCTATGTCTCCGCCATTGAGGCCACATGGCGTCTATTTTCGTACGAGCTACATCGCCAGTTTCCTTCCATCACTCGCCTAGCCATCCATCTCGAGGGTGAGCAGTATGTTACCTGGCGAAGTGGCGCATCGATCGAGACGGTCATTGCAAGGCAGCAGCAGAAAAAGACCACGTTGACAGCTTGGTTTCAGCTCAACATCGATGATCCGGAGGCGCGTGAGATCCTCTATCCTGACATCTCAACGTACTATTGGTTCGATCGCAGAACGAACCATGGTACATGGATTAGGCGCACCAACTCCCGTCCTTCCATTGGTCGTCTTTACTTTGTCCAGCCTAGAGACACAGAGCGTTTCGCCTTGCGTCTCTTGCTGATGAACTTACCTGGTGCGACCTGCTATGATGATCTCTGTGCCAATGTCGATCGCCCTGTAATCGGTCCTGCGCTTTGACCCTACCCGACTTTCCAAGCAGCGGCTAGAGCCAGAGGCTTATTGCAGAATGACGACGAATGGAACCTGTGTCTCGAAGAAGCCGGCTTATTCGAGACATCCGGCGTGGCCATGTGCAAGCTCTTTGCCCAAATTCTGGTATTATGCCATCCTTCTGACCCCTTCGCCCTCTGGGACGCTCACAAGGACAATTTGGCGCAAGACTTCTTGCACCGTCAGCGGCAGAGGCATGAACGGCTAGAGTCCGAGGAGCCCCTGGACCCGACCGAGTCGTATACCCGTGCTCTTTGGCGTATAAACGACTTGCTTCGGGAACACCAGCGTACTTTGGCCGAATTCCCAGAGATGCCTCCCCTACCACCACAGTTACCTGCTGAGCCTGACCTCCCTCAGCATAACGCTCCCCCGCCCAACCCCTTTGATGAGCGACAGCTTCCAGAGTTGCTCAATCAGTTGAATCCTGGCCAGCGTGAGATCTTTGATGCTATTGTGGCGGCGATCAATAGCAGTGAAGATCTACAGCACATTACTGAACCAAAGGCTTTCTTTGTCGACGGCCCTGGTGGTACAGGCAAGACATTTCTCTACAATGTCATTATCGCCTACGTCAATTCCATTCGCAGGTTTGCAATCCCCGTAGCAACCTCTGGAATAGCCGCATTGCTTCTCCGTGGAGGAACGACTAGCCACTCGCGATTCAGTATCCCATTGAACCTTAACGCGCAGTCCACTTGCAATATCACTGTGCAGTCTGCTCGCGCTCACGACCTCCGGTACGCTGCCCTCATTATCTGGGATGAGGCACTTATGATGCACCGCCATGGTCTAGAGGCTGTCAACCGACTCTTGCAGGATATTATGCGCACTGTCGACCCACGTCTTGGCAACGTACTTTTTGGTAGCAAAGTCGTGCTGATGGGTGGCGATTTCCGCCAGACTTTGCCCATAATCGTCCATGGTAGTATGGAGGAAACCGTGGGGGCTACCATCAAGAGTTCACGCGCAATCTGGACACAAGTGCGTGTTATGCGTCTGACGACCAATATGCGTGTTCAGCGAGCAGCAGATGATGGTGATGCTGCTGAGGTAGAAGAGTTCACATCCTACCTCTTGCGCGTTGGCGATGGGCTGGAGCCTACTAATGCCGGCAACGAGATTCAGCTTCCTGATGACTGGTGTCATGCTGTCTCTGGGCCAACTGCCGTTATTCGCAGCCTGTGGCCAAATCTGAACGAGCTCGCGACGACCACACTAATGGCGCTGATTACCTCTGCAATCTTGACGCCAACCAACGCAGTAGTAGGCTCGCTCAATAACCGTGCGATCGATATGCTGGACGGGGATGCACATATCTTTCGTTTGGTTGACGCGGCGATCGAGACTCCCGACCACATGGAGAACCTCTATCCTCTGGAGTATATCAACTCGATCGACCTGCCTCAGCTCCCGCCGCATAGGCTTGCCCTCAAAGTTGGCATGCCTATAATGATGATCCGGAATGTCCACCAAGCACAAGAATTATGTAACGGAACCCGATTGATTTGCCGACACTTTTCGAGGAATCTGATCGAAGCTGAAATTGCAAACGGCGATCGTGCAGGTCAATATGTTTAAACCTATTTACTTTTTTGTTCTCTAATCACTTTTTGCTAGGCAACGTTACATATATCCACCGGATCACCATCAACACTGATGACAGCTCTGCCTTGCCCTTCACCATGAGCTGCCATCAGTTTCCTGTCCGCCCAGCTTTTGCAATGACCATCAACAAAAGCCAGGGCCAAAGTTTGGAGCGTGTCAGCGTGTACCTCCCAAGCCCTGTCTTTGCACACGGCCAGTTGTACGTCGCTCTGTCGCGTGCAACCTCCCGCGCTGGCATTGCCGTCCATTTTTTGGAGGATTCCAACCCCAACCGCATCCTCCCACCTGCAACCGAACCAAACCCTCCGCCCACAGCAACACGCAACGTGGTGTATCATGAGGTGTTCGCGGAAAACCCGCTGGCAGCCTTAGAGGCGCGGCAGCCTCAACAGCAGCAGCAACAAGAGCAGCCCCAGCAGCAGCCACAAGAGTTGCAACAAGAGCTGCAACAAGAGCAATAGCAGCAACAGCACTAAGTCTGCAATCCATTCCTTTCCTATGTTTTCTTCTTCTGCTCCATTATGATCCTTATATGCTTTCTTATGCTTCTGTACATGCCTCATCAATTCTTTTTCTTATGCCTTTCATGTTTTTTACACAATGTCATTACTCGCTCCGCTTGCCTACCTATGCTGCACTTTACGTATATCACAATACAATAATTCTCTCTATGCTGCATTCGGGTGTCACGCCCTTCTTAAATAATGTTCCACACGAAAGCTTATTTCCTACTTCTTTCCAAAAATGCCCATTCCTATTTGCGATTCCTGCCAGGGCCCCTTACATGAGTCTTTGGACGAATGTCCAATGACCCATGAGCTCATTGACGAAGACAGGGACATCTGTCGCTACTGCGGAGAGTTCGATCAAGAAGAAGTAGATTGCCCTCTCAATCAGGATCCGTCGAACGATGAGGCTCCGGTCGAGAATGCTGTGTCGGCTGAGAGCGGTGATTCTGCAGTAAGAAAATACTACGTTGTTTCCCTGTGCACTTCGTTAACTTTTGCCATGAACTGAAGGAGGAAGACCTGCACCCGTTCTATCAGTCTGCATTCGATGACGCTGAAGAAGAGAATCATCAATAAAACAGTTTTTACTGCTTATAAAAGCTCGTGTCTAGGTATTTAAGATGGCCGAGTCGTCACCTGTCTCGCTTTGCTCGACAGGTGACGACTTGGCCATAAAGTTTAAATGATGAGCCGGCTCACCGTTGAATGACCCGCAGCGCAGCGAAGGGGATCATTTAGGCGAGCGTAGCGAGACAGGTGACGTGCTCATAATGATATACACAATAGCATTCCAATAGGGTTTAGGGTGTAGTTAGTCATTGAGGGTGTAGTTAGTATCAGTGCAGCTTTGTCAGCGTGCAATATACACTTATAATTCAAGCGGAATTATCAAACATTGTCATCTATCTAACTCAACCAGGTGAACTGATGTGTCTTTACTATGAATAACAAGCATGATGAGCCGGCTCACCATTGAATGACCCGAAGCGTAGCGAAGGGGATCATTCAGTCGAGCGTAGCGAGACAGGTGACGTGCTCCTAACCACAGTAACATACACAATAGCATTCCAATAGGGTTTAGGGTGTAGTTAGTATCCATGCAGCTTTGTCAGCGTGCAATTTACACTTGCCTTCCAAACGGAATTATCAAACATTGTCATCTATCTATCTCAACTAGGCGAACTAATGTGTCTTTACAATGAATAACGAGCATGATGAGCCGGCTCACCGTTGAATGACCCGAAGCGTAGCAAAGGGGATCATTCAGTCGAGCGTAGCGAGACAGGTGACGTGCTTCTTAACAAAATAATAAGCATAATAATATATACAACAGCATTCCAATAGGGTTTAGGGTGTAGTTAATGACAATGTAGCCTTGCCAGTGCGCAATATACATTTGCTTTCCAAACCAAGTGATACGACATTGTCATCTATCTAACCGAACCTGGTGAATTAATGTGTCTTTACTACGTAGAACAAGCAGGATGAGCCGGCTCACCGTTGGATGACCCGAAGCGCAGCGAAGGGGATCATTCAGTCGAGCGTAGCGAGACAGGTGACGTGCTCCTAACCACAGTAACATACACAATAGCATTCCAATAGGGTTTAGGGTGTAGTTAACCATTTAGGGTGTAGTTAGTGCCAATGCAGCTTTGCCATCGTGCAATATACAGCGGCCTTTCAAACTGAATTATCAAACATTGCCTTCCAAACAAATTATCAAACATTGCCTCTCAAAACACACCCGAGCGGAGCAAAATAAAGTGCAGCCCAAAGGGTGCAGTGACACGCAGCGCAGCGGAGGGGCTCACAAACCCTGCGGCGAAGCGAAGGCTGCACTTTATCAATAAAAAAACGAATGGCTTCATCATTACCATTGTTATTAGTACAATTAGCCTTAGAAGTGTTAGTTTATGTTCATGAAATTGGGTGGAAAAAGGTAGTTTTCTTTTTTCAAAAGACGGCTTCGCTTTCCTCTAGTCATGTGGACTGTTTTTGGACTAAGGGCTCTTTTTTCCGATATTTCAACCCTTTTACGGTTACTGTGTGCAACGCTTTCTATGGATCATCATTCTCCCGTCCAATAAACGTCGTTTTCAACACGATTTCCAATCTCCACGCTGTCCAATTTCCTTTTTGCCTCGAAAATTTTTCTCATTTGGAACTGGAATGACTGTACTTTGAATGGGATATTTTACGCTGCTAAATATGGTTATTAAGATAGGAGTGAACTCCAGTGGGGCTCTTGTGGCTGTAGAAGCAAGATATAACCTAAATGCTTTTAAAATTGCAAGTTATAAGGGAGGGGGGAGGTACTACTAACGCACTGATTTACGCCGTAGGAATGTAACAATTGCATACTTATAGTTAAGATGACTATCAAGTTCTCAAATCCACATGGTAGGTTTTTTGGAAGGTATATGAGATTGAGACAATCATATTGCAAGCTCTACGCGACTATCTATTGTATATCAAAGCATGACAAGTTCTAAATTACTATTTTTAATGCTTCAGAGTACCTGGTGTGTGAGGCTACTGTTTTAAGTAATACGAAAGATCTCTAAACACAGAAGCTTGTTGACTGATCTGTTAATCGAAAATATTTCAACTTAAGTACGTTGCAACGTACGAAAAACTATAGTAATATCGATTACATCAATATAAATGGATTTTTTAACATGGTTTTACTGTTGAAAAAATGAAAAAGAGCTTCAGATAATGAGCAGACAGTACATACAATATAATTAAGACATGCGCATACAAACTCGAACTTCAGAGATGGTGCACCAAAAAAAATTTGCGGGCTATGAGCGTTCAGTATGTTGTCAAGGGGCCCTCCCACGGTAGATAGATACCAGCCGATATGTTGTACGATTTTTTTTCGTTGAGCTGAAAGAGGTTGTGTAAAAAGGTCAAAAACGGTCGAAAATCAACAAAATCGCCAGTGTATAGCCTTGCCTTTTGGCCATTTTTTGGTCAAAATAGATCCAAGATTTTTGGGTCATCGTTTCCTACTTTTAGGCACATGGATGTAGCAGACGATGAGGCGAGTATAACGATACCAATCTTACTTCATATACTAGTTATTATCATCCTCAAAAGCTCGCCTTTGTTCCTGTTTTTTTATTTATTTGGAAAGCCGCGTCGGTGTGCTACGAGGGTTGCCATTTTCGGCAAAAGGAGGTACTTGCAAAGTCCACTTTACTTAATTTTTCGAGAAAACATGCACACACTGCAAAAACAAGTGTAGCACTGTATACGGAAGCAAATGATAATATGTTTACATTGTTGAAATATGATTATGTCCATTTATACCGCAGTTATGAACCACAATTGCACACTTATAGACAGTACTAGTACATACAGTGCTTTACCACATCCTGTGGTGAACCACTACATGTATGCACACAATAGAGATCGGTCAAACATCCATTCTAGCACATTCCATCAGACGAACACTCTGGAAGAGTACTGATGACTAAGATATGAACGGTATTACCTTACACCGGTTTCAAGGAAGCTGAATGATGTTCTACAGGACATGCACCTATCACAGAGTACACGGAGTCGATATCTGCCGTCGTTGGTAAAACATAAAATGAACATGCAACCTGATACGTCCTCAACCAAGTATCATTTATCCAGGAACGGATATTAGAATCTCCAGTAAAAGATATAAAAGAGAGAGGGTTCATCTATAATAAAGGACATACAATTATTCAGATTCTCAACGAATTCTACTCTTGTTACCAATTCTATTTCTTATAACTCTCTCACCACACATCCCTTATTATGCCATACAAGGCAACGATAAAGAATAGACGAAAATATGTGAATATGTATAGATAACAAATCATGAGAATGCAGGTTTATTCAGCAAGATAAAACAAACACCAATGTATAAACTAGACTCGCCAATACATTCCTTACCTTGTGTGGTAATACACTACCTGATCCATTATATATAACACATTGCGAATTGCGACACAACGCTTACTCCCCATTTGTTCCTTAACTAAACAGAAGTAACGCTTTCACCATTGCAATTGGTCGACATTTGTTTATCATGAGCCAGCCAGAGTCAAAGCATCGCCATACTTCTTCAGTCAATCGCCAAGGGTCAAAGCATCACAGCATCACAGCATCAAGCAGTAGATCAGCATATATCTTCAGTATGAACCAGCAAGAATCTGAACAACAACAATGTAGTTCGTCGATATATCTTCTTCAAGGTAAACCTTCTTGGTAAGCTGTAGGATGGTATTGGCATAAATAGCACCCAAGTGTTGTGGTGGAACACATCACCTTTAACGAAAACTTTAAATATAGCAGCAACCACGTCTTGAAGGGGTGCAGGTACTTTTCGTTCAGTTTTTGCTACTTTTTGTGTGCTTCGCCACCCAATTTTTATGCGGTTTTTTATAAGCTCTGAAGACCTGTATAATTTGTATTATAAAATTCCAGGCATGTTTTTTGTGCGATATTTTTTATGTGGTTTTGATGTCAAACGGTTTTTTTTTGTTCGGTTTTTTTTATCGGGTTTGCTCAATTTTTTATTTTACACATTTTAAACTGTAGGCTTGTACCAACTTTACACTATGTACTTTCCTATGACACTTACCAGCAGCTACGCTCAATATTTTCAATTCACTTATCTGTTATTATGATCCAGCATGGTATACGTCAAGTTACTGATCCTATGTGTACAATATAATTTATATTCTATTTACTTATATGCTCTAGTTTTTACTAAAGTTAGTTCGGCATAAATGCATACATAATTTTCAGTAATGTTCACGTACCTTATTCACTTCTACATCTTGAGGAATACAAATCTAGCCACTTTTGAGAAAGGCCATATCGTTCAACGGTTCTGCGATACGTGGGATAAATTACTGGCCATTCTATCCTGGAAATAGCCCCTTCTTTCACAATGACAGCGTTGAAGTGGAATCCTCGGAGCCATAGTACGATTGGAGCCTTGTCTAAAGTATTGGCTGCTTTCTCTTCAGAGAAAGGCAGAAAAGTGGCATCGTTAAGAGATGCGTACACCACTACAGTATTTCTCGTTTGCCACCGGAATTTTTTTAGGCAAGATTGTGAAACTTTAAAAATAGTCGTTGTGGAACTATTTTATTAGGCGTTGTGGACGCTTTCTGTACCACATTTGGAATAATCTATGGTATCACGGTGGAAGATAATTGGAGGGCTTCCCTGGACGCTTCTCTGTGTCGTTCTTGAGCACTTCTTTATGCCGTTCTTGAACACTTTTATGTGCCACTTTTAAACACTTTCTAGTGCCACTAACGGAACTACTTTTTGGAAAAAGTTAGGTGGGCTCATTGGAAAGAATGATTGCGAGAAAATGGAATGCCTTTATGGGCATCTAATTGCACTAGGCATTGGCCATCATCAGATCCAAGTACTGACGATGCAGCCCTGACAAAATTTATTTAAAACTGATTAATATTCTAGCAAACATCTTCTCGACTGCAGTATCCACTCCTTGCATTGATCCTCCGAAACTTTTTTCACCACTTCCCGTACACGAATGTCCATTGTATCTTCTTCAGAGAGTGCTGAGACTCTCACTTCCTCCTTCACGAGATTCCATAAATGCTTGACCGGATTCAAGGACTCCATGCTATATGGGATATATACAATACGGTGTTTTCCCTTCTTAATCAACTGTTTGACCTCCTCGTTACGATGAACTTCAGTGTCTGGAACTACAAAAGTCATGCATGGATATTTTTCATCGGCCATAGTCTTGAGAAGCTCCTTGATGAAGTGAACGAAGTGATTGCTTGTACCCCAGAATCCCGTTCGTTTGTTCTGTGCTTGACCAACTGCCTTGATACCCGATCTAGTCTTTCTGGTTCTCGAAAGCACTGCTACTTGTGAAATGGCAAGAATGCCATTAGCGGTCACACACCCAAAAATCTCAAGTGGCAAAAAGATCGGACGTGAGGCTTTTTTTGGCAGCTTCGTTACTGCATGGATATCGGTCTTCAGTAGTCCACATTGGTCAACAAACACACAGTTTCCGAGATAATCGACGTTTTCGCGGTGTAATCTCTCGGCAATATCGGCTCGAATTAGTGCTGTCTGTGATCCTTGTTCGTTTACAGCCACATTCGGATGAACGATACGGAATGTGAGGTTTTCCTTGATATAATTTTGGATCGTTGTTTTACCAGCTTTGGTACCTGGGAGTATCACAAATTTGTGGTTAAGGAATTATTTCAATATAGTAATAGGTGTCACATACCATCAAAACGTTTGTTCAAGGCATCTAAGATATCATCAATGACGACATATGGTGGCTGCGAATTGACGTAATTGGCCAGGAAAGCTGCTTCATCGTTCGTAAGAGAAATAGACTTCTTCATCTTAACTGATTTTTCTCTGTATCCGGGCAAAACAGATGGGTCTTCTTCCCATTTCTTGTTAAAATTGTATGCGCTTGTCTTCCCCATATTCAGTCTGATCCGTGCTTGATTAGTGTTTAGGCCCTGGTTCGCCCGTAGATTGACAAAGTTGCCGATGTCTTCTTGATCATATGATCTGGGACCCCAAACAGATTTTTTTGGACCTGACTCTTGACGGGAAAACGATTCCGAGGAACTATTGGCAGTAGTAATGACACCTTCCATTGCCGTAGGTAATTCACGGTAATAGCGTTCCCCTGGAGTATAATAATAGAAGGTGGGAAGCATTGTAGTAGATATTGGAATGAGTTATAATGCAAAATGACAGCCTTTTATATTTTTTAGAAAATTTGATTAATGCATCGCTTTGTTACACAACTCGTGATAATGTCCTATGATATCTGTGGAAGAAACCACTAACACTTTATTGATTTACAAAATCATCAAACGACATATTACTAAGTTCACCCTAAATACCATTGACACTAATATTATCTCCATCGAGTGTCATGCGTTCTCCACTTGCTTGTTCAGACATCCAACCCAATATATGTTCACTTATGATGTTGGAAACGGCAGCAGATGATATCCCAACCACCTCTGCAACTGTACTGTACGTGTTCATGGTTGGGTTATACAGTTCAAGGACCTCATTCTTGATATCTTCGTTGACCATCGCACGCTTTCGAAGCTTCTTATTTTTGAAAAGGGCCTTGTCAATTTCCTTCGTTGCATCGTCGACGTAAAAATCCGGAAATCTACGTTTGCGTTCGGCAAAGAACGCATCAAAATCTTTTTTTGTATCTTAATATTGGTATGTTATTAGCAAAGTGCAAAGTATTTCTCCCTTATAAATAATACATACATCTTCGGACAGGACTTCTTCTTTTCTTTATGGCAGCACCAGATGCCTTCTTAGGCTGGATTTTCTTGGTCTTGCCGTTGCTGATGTTCTTGTTTGCTTCAGTGTTCATGTTGATGATTATCTATTACTTCAATGCAGTAATAGATGAACTTATTTATAGAAATCTGCAGTTGCCGTATAACATTAAAAATAATAACCTGCGTCATGAGTAAAGCTATAAACGATTGCAACTGTGACATGGCAAGTAACTTCAGTATGTCAGCCAATATAGGTAACACATCTTCTGAGAAACCAATCAGGACGACGATGAAAAACTTTGATGCATATGCTGACCGATAAACCTAGAGCAAGTAAAGGTAATATCCTCTATGTAATGAGAATAAACATTTGTTTAGACAAAATTGATAAATCTATTACACTAGAAGTTGGTATATGTGTGAAAAAACAAACTGTACAACTCATATGATTAAGTCCAATCGATATGAACAGCATGAAATGATACCGGTTAAAGGAAGGAAGCATCGCAATGAGCGTAGTGAATACAGGTTATGTAAGAAGAATAAGCACTTGTATAGACGGAATAGTTGAATACAGTGTACTTTAAGTCGTCATCAATGAGAAAACAATAGATGTACAACCCATATGAATAGGTAGGATCAGTATAGACAGCATGAAATGATGCCGGTTTAAGAAAGGAAGCATTAGGATGAGCGTCGTGAATATACTTTATGTAAGAAGAATAAGCACTTGTATAGATAGAATAGTTGCATATAGTATACGAGAAGTCGTCAGCAATGGGAAAGCAATGAATGTACAACCCATATGAATAGGTGGAATCGGTACAGGCAGCATGAAATGATGCCGATTAAAGAACGAAAGCGTCAAAGTGAACATAGTGAACATAGTGAACGTAGTGAATACAGTTTATGTAAGAACAATAAGCACTTGATATAGAAAAACTTAATGAATCTAGTGTACCAGAAGTTGACACCGGTGTGAGAAAATCAAATGTACAGCATATATGAATAAGAAGGATTGGTATGAATTGGGTCAGTGTAGCTTATGTAAGAAAGTTAATCTTCGGTAAAGAAAGAATCAATGCAAATCATGCATGGAAGAGTATTATCGGTGGGAAAAAAAATGATGTGCAATACATATGAATGAGTAGAATCTGTAGAACGATAGTAATAATAACCAAAAAAGGAAAATAAGGGTTACACAAACGTGGTCATTGCACTCACTACAGTTTTAATGTTGTACGCATTGATTTTGTACACTCTAATAATAAACGTTACGATATAAGATATAGATACTTTCTCGTTCCATTGATGTTACCTTATGGTCCATAAGGTGTACTAATTTTCCCTATATAGATGTTAACCTTTGACGTACAAAGTATATTTACTTCGTTCACAATGATGCTTGCTTACTTTAAAAAGCACTACTTCATATTATTCACACCAATTCAATCGATCCATATGTATCGCATATCATTTTTTTTCCCACCGATAATACTCTTCCATGCATGATTTGCATTGATTCTTTCTTTACCGAAGATTAACTTTCTTACATAAGCTACACTGACCCAATTCATACCAATCCTTCTTATTCATATATGCTGTACATTTGATTTTCTCACACCGGTGTCAACTTCTGGTACACTAGATTCATTAAGTTTTTCTATATCAAGTGCTTATTGTTCTTACATAAACTGTATTCACTACGTTCACTATGTTCACTATGTTCACTTTGACGCTTTCGTTCTTTAATCGGCATCATTTCATGCTGCCTGTACCGATTCCACCTATTCATATGGGTTGTACATTCATTGCTTTCCCATTGCTGACGACTTCTCGTATACTATATGCAACTATTCTATCTATACAAGTGCTTATTCTTCTTACATAAAGTATATTCACGACGCTCATCCTAATGCTTCCTTTCTTAAACCGGCATCATTTCATGCTGTCTATACTGATCCTACCTATTCATATGGGTTGTACATCTATTGTTTTCTCATTGATGACGACTTAAAGTACACTGTATTCAACTATTCCGTCTATACAAGTGCTTATTCTTCTTACATAACCTGTATTCACTACGCTCATTGCGATGCTTCCTTCCTTTAACCGGTATCATTTCATGCTGTTCATATCGATTGGACTTAATCATATGAGTTGTACAGTTTGTTTTTTCACACATATACCAACTTCTAGTGTAATAGATTTATCAATTTTGTCTAAACAAATGCTTATTCTTCTTACATAAACTGCATTCACTATGTTCATCATAATGTTTCCTTTCTTTAATCGGCATCATTTCATGTTGTTCCTACCCGCCACACTTATTCATATAGATTGTACATTTGCCCTACTTCCATCGATGATAATCATAGACGTTCTAGATATATTAATTCTATCTATACAATTGTGCTATTTTCTTGCATAATCTGCATTCATTCTGTTTCCTCCAATTACTCTTATATTCTTTTCTTTATATGGCGGTAGAACAACAGCTTTAGTCCAGGCTATTATTATTTACTTTTACTTTAGCAGGTCCACTGTATCACTCGTACCCATCTTCAGCTATCATACATAGATTAGCAATGCGTAGTACTAATAACTCCATGTGATTATTTTCTAAGTCTCAAAAATTTACTTCAAGTTGGATAAATATATATATATATATAATGCGTCTACTATCCGTTCTTCTGCTTATTATCACTCTTTATATCACCGATCATGACCAATAACCTTGTGTTCTACCACTTCAGACAGAATATCCAGAGTTACATTCGTGACGGGCTCACTGTCCGTATTCTGGCACAAAATTTTTCTTTGCCCGAGCTACCGGAACACAACTTCGAAGGCATATTTGACCAACAGTTGGAAGACGATGATACATACGAAGCCGTTGCTGTACCGAAATATATATGGATCAGCTCATCATACACGCCAAAACAAGTTGGTAGATTCCTGGACTTATGCAAGAACCAAGGAATCCCCATCCAAGAGGCTGCAAGTAGATCTGGCATAAAAAAGCAGGCTGCATACGACTTTTACAACGAATCTTTGCGAAACCCAACCATACTTCCAGGATATAAACTTGCATCTCAGGTTCACCGTGGCAATAATCGCAAAATTGAAGAGCGTCACAGAATTTTTCTCAATGCAATTATCACCGAGAGGCCGACAATGACTATTGATGAAATACATTATAGACTTTTCGAGGCATTTCCAGGTATGTGTTCGCATTGATTAAAAATATTTCACCTTTTCTAAATTATATTATTATAGATTTATTGGTCCATCCATCATCAGTCCACCGTTATATGACGAAAAAGATGGAACTATCGTCGAAGCGTCTACGATTATTTGTTTCTGGAAGGAACAGCCCATCAACACGGATGAAACGAGCCAGATTTGTAATGGACTGTATTTTAAACGACTACGATTACCAACGACGTTGTGTATTTATCGATGAAGCCGGTTTTTCAGCAAGCCAAATTCGATCAACGGGCTGGTCAAGAATAGGACTTCCTGCCGGTACAACAGTCCCTTCACATCGTTCGCCGAATCTTACCGTCATCGGCTGCATTTCAGCTCGTGGAGCCATTGCTTTTTCTCGACCACGACCGCCAGATGAACTACAAGAGACTGCCCCAGTACTAGGTGTGAAACGTCGAAGAGGCACGAAAGAGTATGCATATGGCACCAACAGCAATCACTTTCTCGACTTTATCCGAGTTGTGATCGATACACTGGAGAGGCTCAATATGTCCAATATGATTTTCGTAATGGATAATTGTAACATTCATACTGGATCTGCTGTCCTTCGGGCTATTCGAGATGCTGGTCATCGTGAAGCTTTTCTCCCCCCGTACTCTCCTATGCTCAACCCGATCGAGGAATGCTGGAAGAAGATGAAGGATTACACCAAGAAAGCCACATTTGAAGAGCGACAAAAGAGCTTAATGACACGCATAATCACAGCTTGTACTATGGTTACTAGCAAAGATTGTCAAGGATGGATTAGGCATTCAGAATCTTTTTATGGTAGATGCTTACGTCAAGAAATAATTGAAGAAGACTAAAGGAGATAATAAAATGCTTTCAATATACAATATGTGACCGATTTCACAACAAATCATAGCCAGCATTAATACGTGTATGTACTAATTCTTCAGAACAGTACGCAAGAACTACCTACTGTAGGCAATTACAAAGAATACTTCGTAGCGATTTTGTCAGGGCTGCATCGTCAGTACTTGGATCTGATGATGGCCAATGCCTAGTGCAATTAGATGCCCATAAAGGCATTCCATTTTCTCGCAATCATTCTTTCCAATGAGCCCACCTAACTTTTTCCAAAAAGTAGTTCCGTTAGTGGCACTAGAAAGTGTTTAAAAGTGGCACATAAAAGTGTTCAAGAACGACATAAAGAAGTGCTCAAGAACGACACAGAGAAGCGTCCAGGGAAGCCCTCCAATTATCTTCCACCGTGATACCATAGATTATTCCAAATGTGGTACAGAAAGCGTCCACAACGCCTAATAAAATAGTTCCACAACGACTATTTTTAAAGTTTCACAATCTTGCCTAAAAAAATTCCGGTGGCAAACGAGAAATACTGTATTGGGCGCTGATAAAGGTCTGCAACCAGTTGAGGGCAATCGATAGTCTCAAACCAATCATTACTACCAATTTTTCCAATTTTTTTGAGCCTTTTGGCAGCTCTGTCGACGTCGATACCATGGTCTTGGTAAAAGTCCACCTTGTGCATCATAATGCTTCTCATGGCTTCCTTTACCGTGTCGTAAGCCTCCTCATCTTCGTTCGTAACGAAAGAGACAGAGCACCAACCACAATGTCCATCTGCTTTTGGATTGTATACACCATATACATCATCTGGTTGTATTTGTAGACGAGCAAGACTCTCTTTCGAAGGAGAGTTCAAGTTTAGCTTTTTAGGGACGTTGTATGGATGACTTCTGTCTCTAAATAAATAAATAAATAAAGCATATTAGCCAATGAATAAGTGGTCTGCTACAAACTTACTTCGGTGGGTCATCGTCGTTTTTCTCTTGTTTGAGCCTTTTCTGCTCTGCGCGTTCTGCGGCTTATTCTCTCTTCCGTTTCTTCAACAGATTGGCTTCTTGCTTACGGAATTCAGCAAGTTTTTTACGTCTTTCTGTCGACTCGCGCTTCTTCTTCTCCTTCTCATTCTCATCATTCTTTGTAATCTCATCGGCGCCTTCGTCGTCTTGCTTCATGCTGTTGCCATGTTGCGGTACCTCGTTGTCGTCTTTCTTAGCCTTTTTGCATCTCCCATCTTATAGGGATCATTTAATGTCACATTAAGCACTCGATTTCGAAACAACCACAGTAAGCAACTATGTTATTTAAGCTTACCTGCGCCAAGAAGAGCCTCAGTAGTGTCGGGGGCCCTACCATCGTTCACATACTTGTGTTTAATCAATTTAACCTTGCTATAGAAGGTTAAAAAGGGCAGAAATGTTATTGGGGGTTAAAATATATTTCCTTATGCAATCATCACTTCATCTCAAACCTGTTGGGCTTTCTCTTATAATCGGGGTTGACACTATTATCAACTTGCTCAAAGTCTCTTACAGTATCTGCAAGGTAACTCCAAATGTGCTTCAGTGTGTCGACTACGGGCTGCTTTTTGGCGATGATACAGTAAAGATTGCGATGAAAGGATTCGATACCATTGGTGGTTCGTGTTGGATGTTCTTGTAGTTCTTTTTTCAATGTATTCTGAGATTTGAATATCATTGCAGCAATGGTATCACGCGTCCACCATTTCAGCCAGCATTCAGTCCCGGGGAAGTCAGTGCGAATCTGCTCAACCACGTTTCTGTATGCCTTGTCGCCGTTGGCGTTGTACATGGTGTTGACCAGGTCATCGAAATCATCCTGAGATCCAAGTGGAACGACTGCATGGTTCTTAATGATTCGCTGGACAGACTGGTGCAAATGATGGTAGCATCCTTTCAGCAGCTTTGTTGGGTCGATTGTGCTTTGTGGAAACACCTCGTGGAAGGCCTCAATGAATCCTACACGTTGCGCTGCCGAGTAATCCATGACTAGGCCGGAGAAGTTGTTTTCGATGTCCAGATCTGTCATACCAAGTGCAAAATCGTATGCTTTGAAAAAGCGCACGAAATACTTGCGAAAATGGGAGATAGAGAGGCCATCGAGCACTGCCTGAAAGATAACAGCGAACTTGTTTAGCTCCTGAAAGTACATGTTTGTGCTGCATAGGTAATATCCTTCAGTAAAGCAGTCGTACGTAACATCTGTCAACATGGGATTGCTTTGGAAGTCAGCACGAACAGCGATACCAGAAGCAAAGAAGGTGATACATGTTTGACCCGGCATTACATCCATTGAATCCATATATCCGGGGAAGATATTTATGAGAGCCTTCACCTCATCATGGAAATTTTCAAGTGCAGGCTTTCCGGCATGCGAAATACCACTTTTGATATGTGCAGTGCGTCGAAAACGTTTGATTTTGCCATAGTTCTGGAAGATCTTGCTGATAAGTGATACTGGTCGGGCCAGGAACAGAGGGCGTTTTGCGCTGGTGCCAACTTTCAAGCCTATTGGCGTTTCGCTGATATTCTCTGTCGCTCGTGCTTCAAATCTCTTAGTTTCATCCATTGTGGCATGGAGCGGAGCAAATTCCGCGTGATGGTGAATCCCTTTGGGAGTGAAGATGCCAATACCGTTCTTGAACTTGAAGTTGACACGTACGGTGCAAGTGTCATGCATCAATTCTCCCTGACAGAAGGTACATCCTGCAGCAAGCTGCTTCATGATTTGTGCACCAGACGAACCTGGTCTCACTACCTTGCCACAACTGCCATTTTTGCACACCACAAAGCCCAAGCACACTTTGCTGACACTGATTCCACCTATGATCCGGTCGTATGTTTTCTGATAAAGTTGCCAGCCAATGTCCATGTTGTAGATCGATTCGCCATTGACTTGATTCAACTTAATGCGTTCAACTTCCAACGTGTTCGGAAATTGAGTAAATTGTCCTTCAGGTGTTTCTGTTAATTTCTTGCTGGCGATGTTGCTAGGCGATGACATTCTTGTAATGTTGTCGAGATCACAGTAATTGTGTAAAATGTAGCTTTACTGCTGGCACTGAAGACTGCTTTTCCTCAGGAACAGAAGTCGCTGTTTAAGTTTGAAAACCAAACAAAAAAACACCCACCCGTCTTGAAGGTACCAACAAGGACAAAAGAGGAGCGTTGCAGCAAATACAAGGCCACCATGAGAATACCAGAGCATTGTGTCAGAATGGCGATGAATCAGAGCAGTCATAAAGCAATTGAGTAATACAGAGATGAAGGAAGTATATTCTTGAAGCACAAGTAAAAAAAACCTTCAGATGAAAAGGGGGAAATATAATGGATCATCTAAAATAAGCAAGTTATTACTGTTGTAAAAGCAATGGAGCTAATGATAGACTTACTATTGCATTTGCTTAACTCTGAAGATGATAAATGCCATTATGAAATAACAAGGACGCAAAGCTTGATGTTCTACTCCATGGTGGAATAGATTTGCTGGACTAAAAGAAGCAGCGTCTCAGGCGTGTTTACTACCCTTGCTTTTTAAGTGACTGTGAAAAAAATTTGCTGCTGCTGCTGCTATACTTCAGATCTCAATTTTTCAGCGACCACAAAGCACATTAGGTTTTGCTCATTGTGAAGAGCGTCGGGCTATACTTTTTTTTTGCCGCTCGCCGTAGGTTCAATCCTGGCTACGTAGATGCTTTTTTTTTGTAGCCAGCACACTCAAACCCGCTGTAAAGAAGCTCTACATTATCAGAGAATGTATAGGCATACGCCACAAATAGCAACAAACAAACGCACACAGACTTGCGTTCACCATTTCTATCTTTTATGTCATTATTACTGATGCAAAGGCATCACGTTCATTTAATGACTTTATGTCCTCTGATGCTTAAATCTTCTGCTGTTGCATATGCTGGAAGAACTATCACTTTTAACAATTATTAGTTCAAAAGTTATAATTTATTTTGAAAGGTAATAGACCTGCTCCTAAAGGTGTTAGGTCTCTTTAACAATCACTAAATCTCAAAATTCCAAATGTACCTCACAAACGTTTTGAAGCAACAGTGGATCCATATATATATGAAAATCGTAGATACTAGATGTAAATAACGCAATTGTCTAATAGGGGGTTTCAGAGTTGAAAATGGGGTTGCATATGCAAAGCATAAAATTTTTGACATAAAATCTGATTGGCTGAAAGTTTATGCAAACTTTTTGCATATGCAAAATTTTTTATGTCACCTGGAAAATGACATAAAAAATTTTTTGCATATGCAAAAGTTGACATAAAGTCAATGGTATCACAAGCGGACATTTCGTACTACCGAGTGGACAAACTGAGAATGACTCATCCAATATAATACGAGCCGTAATGGGATATCACAGGTGGAAGTCAGAGGTGACTCAGGGTCAGTGTAGTCATTGAGCCAACAGGATCGTAGAGCGCAAAGTGGATCATGCTGATGGAAAAATCTGGCCCAATGAAGAAGGCATGACTCATGATATATTGAACTGACATTGCATTGATGAGTCCTCACATAGAATAGAAGCGAGTGACTCAGGATTGTCATCGCGTTGCAGCCAACAGAATCTGCGAACAACTGAGAGTAACATAGGCTTTGAAAATAAGATGTGATAACCTTTTACACAGCTATATAAATGACAAAGAATTTGTGTGCTTGCTTTATACAGTCATCACATATCCTTCTATCACTGCTTCACTTGAATTTCCTATCATTATGCCCCGCACAACCAAGAACTCTTCTCAATGCAACAATCGCAACAAAAACAGGAACCAAGATAATGGGAAAAAGCCTCGTACTTCGTGGGATAAAGATAACGTCGAACAAGAAGATGGCTCAATGGGTAAGAGCTCATATGACGTGTGTATTGAATGGCTAGCATCTGCCAACAACTACAACCGCTGGAGAGGTGACGATGTCAATGGAGCGACGAAGACAAGGCTAGCCAGCGAAGTTGTCGAGCTGCTCAAGGCGCAAGGTATCAAGAACCGTACAAGCAAGGACGTTGGCCAGAAACTATCAAGCATTCAAACAAAGTACAATGAAGTTGCTCTTTGGCTCCAAAAGACTGGTCAAGGAATCTTAGACGAGAACGAAGAAGGTGGCGTGAAAACAGTCAAAGGTATTCATGCAATTACAACAATAAGGTTACAGTTGATACTTACACGTCTTAATGCAGAATACTGTGAGCGCAAGTACCCTGGGTTCGACCTTATTCATGCTGTGATGGCCAACCGGCCTGCAGCTAATCCATTGAGCCTTGTGGAGATCGGTGGTATTCCTGGTAGTGAAGATGAGGATGAAAACGAGGGTGAAGAAGTATCCGAAGTCAGAACGGAAGCTGGTAGTGCCATCGACCTCGATAGCTTCGATGGTGCCAATGATGCTGGTGATGCCAATGACGCTGATTATGTCGATGATGCCGATGACATTTTACACGAAGAGGAGAATGATGCGACATATCAGGAGACCTTGGACCATCAAGTTGGATCATATGCATTTAATGGCTCCTGGGACGATCCTACTCAATTCGACGATCTCTATGATTTGGACAATACCCGCAATACCGTTGACGTTCACCCTGCTGTTCCTGGTGGTAGTGAGGACCTTATTGCTAGCCAGGCAAACTCTTCTGCTTCGGTTGGTACTTCGAATACTTCGAACTCAAAAAAGGACAAGGGCAAGGGACGAGCCAAACGCCAGCATATGTCTATTGGTGAGGACGAATCAAACAAGAAGAAGAAGATATCAGTTGCCGAAGCCATTGTGGAGTCCAACATCGCTACACAACAAACAAGTACCGAATTGTTGCGCTTTTGTAACGAAGCAGTGATTGCTGAAATGGAGGAGCGTCGCGTCATCTGGGAGCAAGAACGAGAGGATCGTCGCGCGGCCTTTGAGCTGCAGGAAAGGCAATGGAAATGGGATTGTGATCACCGGGAAAAAAGACTTGATATTGAGCGAATGCAAGCGCATGCCGCTCTCATTCAGTTGCTACGTGACATTGGTATGTCATCGGATGAGATTAAGCAGTACTTAGAGAATGAGAAGAGAAGTTAGTTGTTAACAAATAAATGGCTTTTTTTGGGCTGGCCGCATTATGTGCGGTTAACAATTGCCGTTCCATATTGTTGTTTACAAATAATTGATTGGTTGTTTTCAAATGATTACCTGTGATGATGCACGAAATATCAACAATCTAATAGGCAGATACTTTGATGCTATCTATCGAGTCGCATCTATCATCAATAAGAATGTGAGTCATCTAGTAAATATAAAAAGAACAATGTCGGATATCTCAAAAACCATCTTTTTTACTCTTTTTTGTCTTCTTATATGCCCAGATATTCTGAACGCCAACATACTCTGCGACAGCTGGAGGAAGCATTGACTATCGAAGTCAGTGTCGAACAACGCCAACGACAACTAGCCTTTATCCAGTCCATTGCTCGCAGTGGATTCTCTCGTGATGTTTTACAGCAAATGGTTCTGCAAGATACTACGATGGTTTTGCTTTGTCGATGGCTCCTCTTGTCTCGCCCCAATATGCGACAGTCCTTTGCAAAATTGCTAAGGGACTACATCATGCAAACATTGCGTTCGAACACTTCCATGTACTATCTACTAGTTGAATCCAACCGGTACCTCCATCCCAGGGAAAATGCAGTCCGCGATCATACCCGCATCTACTACATATTGAACAAAGAATCCCCGGACACTTTCAAGAGTCATGCGCGCATGAGCAAGACGGCATTTCAGAAACTGGCCAAACTACTAGAAGATAGTACCGTGTTCAAGAATGGGTCGAACAACCGCCAAGCACCAGTTGAAGTACAGTTGCTGACAACATTGCGTCGTTTCGGTCTATCAGGAAACGGTGCAAGTTATGTACAGAACTCGTCAAACACTCAAGTACCAGGTATACTTATATCATGTGAACTTGTAATGCTGTAATACTAAGTCAATGAATAGTTGGAACGATAGACTCTTATACAACGCGATGCATGAAAGCACTCCTGGAACTCAAGAACAATGTGATCTTCTGGCCAGATGAAAATGAAAAGCACGATATCAAACAATGGATCAAGAGTACATTTGGCTTTCCAGAATGTGTTGGATATATCGACGGCACACTCCTTCCACTCTTCGCCAAACCACAAAACCATGGTACAGATTATTATAGCCACAAAGGCGCTTATGGTACCACTGCTCTTGTTGTTTGTGATGATCAGATGCGGATTCGTCAAGCATTAGTCGGCTTCCCTGGGTGTGCCCATGATCAGCGAATCTTCTACCATTCTTCCCTCTATGACCATCCACACAGATATTTCGACGGCTTCGAGTATCTCTTGGAGACTGTGGATTCACGACAGATGTCACCCTCATTTCCAGCTATAGAGGCAACGGTGGGAAAGGCAGGACTCCCGAAGAAGCCAAGTTCAACGATCATGTCAGAAGGCAAGAATCCACATCGAGAATTGCTTCGGCATCCTCAAAGGCCGGTTCCAAAGTCTTCGCAGAATGTGAAGGCTTTATCGAACTGTGAAGGATGCCCGTCTGGTCAATGACTGGTTCACCTGCTGCTGCATTTTGCACAATCTGCTCATTAACGATCCTATAAGAAAGGACTGGATTGAGGAAGAGGATGAAAAGGAGAATGAGGAATCAGAGCTGGAGTATGCTATGGCGAAGTTGAATACCGAGCAACTACAGGATAAGAAGACACGAGAGGCAGCTGGAAAACAGAAACGCGAGTTATTAAAAGAATGTGTAAATAAGCTGCCCATGCCTTCTACACAATAAACTGTTTCTGAAGAAGAAAAAGAAGTTTGTGTAATCATCTTGTAACTGCGCTAGTTTGTGTAATCATTTTGTAAACAGCGCTTTTTTTTATGTCAAGTTTATGGCAAGTTTATGCATGGGGGTTTCAGAGTTGAAAAAATGACATAAAATCTTATTGGCCATCGGGAAATGAATAGTTTATGTAAATTTTTTGCATATGCAACCACATTTTCAACTCTGAAACCCCCTAATACATCACAATGTTGTGAGTATCGGTTCCACGATGTACCAATTACAGCTGCTGGCTGATTATGTCAAACTACTTGTTATTCGAATAACCGAATACTGACATTTCAATAACTTAAATAATATTTGTTTAAAGCCTTTTTCAGCTGATTATACTTTAATAGACACATTTCGGAGAACTTGGGAAACTCGCGATAGAAGTCTTTCATTCCTACGCCCACTCAATTGACTGCCAGCTTGACTTTAACCCAAGATACATCACCGGCCTAGGCTTGAGTGATGGTGAGGGTATGGAAAGACTGTGGTCATACCTTGACAAATATGTCCCAATGACCAGAACAATGAGCTCCAAAAACAGAATGCTTACACTTCATCATGCATTATCGCACCGCAAAACACTTTATATTGAAAAACTGCGTATGTACACTAAATATGGATGTATTCACGTACTGATCAATAAGATGCTTTAATCTTGTACTAGCTGAGACCCTAAAGCGTCGTGAAAAGCGAGTACAAACTGTACTTGATTCGGCAGCAGAAGTTCTTGGCTCTATTTCAGATGAAGAGTGCGCGGAGCAGTGGAGTTGATTCAGAAATCAGGTCCAAAATGAAGTTGATCCGCTCTCTGAACAGTCAAAGAAGGAGCAGCAGTATTTTGATCGATTGAACACGTATTATACACTGAGGTACGTTTGTTAAGATATTTCTTTTATGGTTTGATATGGAAGTTAGGTACTTAATAATATGTATATTACCCGCTGGTCATGAAGGTCACAATTTCTCAGCCAAATTTTAGCAGGGTCATATCGGGGTCACGAGCGAAATACATAGGTAATTCATGTCTTCAAGCAGCATGGACCTTCAATTACATATGTAATATCAAGTGCGGGTCACGAATCTCCCTGAAATACATAGATTTGGACAAACTTTTAAGATCTTGCTTACTGATGCTCATGACAACTTGCCAATGTTGCTCATTTCAAGATGTTAGACCTGTAATGAGTGCTTCTCACCCAATGAGACCGGCAGCTATAAAAAACAGTACAGAATAAGCGTATTCAACCACTGAAACATTGTTCTTTGTGCTAAAACACAGGCGCATTAGTCTAGAATGGCAGCACACTGGTTTTCTTTTCTTTCTGCCAGTTTATTATGAATATGAAGTGAATTTTGATATTGGCATATAATTCATATGCTTTTGCAAGTGCTGCTACCAAAATACCATCTGCATTAGTGTAAAAAATTACTTTATGCGCACGTCTAAACTATAGGCAGAACATAGCGGCACTGAGTATACTCATTTCCCCACATCGAATTCTTTGAGCTTCGTATCTATTCTCACTTAATACTCACCGTCAATACTTGTTGCACATACCGTCAATCCAGGTACCTTTTCTAACAGCTTCAATTCCCTATGCATAAACCCAAACACAGTACTGTAGGTAAACCAAGCGCAAACATCCTCGAGGATAGCCCCTTGATAAACAAATCAAATATTTGATTTATTGGAATGTTTTGGCCACTCTAAGCTCTGTCAGCGAAGAGGGTGTGCTTTTATACAGGTTGTTTATGAGCTGGTTAAGCGACCAGTTTCTTCTTGACATTTCGCGCTGTAGAAGTTCAGCTGCTGCCACGTTGCCATGGATATCAGCCCTTTGTTTGGCATAAGGCTTGCAACAGGCGTGGACCGACGGTCTCCGGGCATATCGGTCGGTCCATACCCAAGGGCTGAAGACCGTCGGTCATCTCTAAACGGGCAAGGCTGCTAGACCATGCCCGAAAATCCGGGCGCCTGAAAAAGCATGGACCGACTGACATTGTGCCTAAGATGGAGCTATGAAGGCGTGATGACTAATCCAGATCAAGCTTCGTTCATTACTGAACATGATTAAGATGCAAAGCATAAATGTTCACTACAAAACTTCAAGTTTTTCTTTTAGAGACAAAATACAATTTATTTTGGCAGCTGGCAAAAATAATAGATAGTGTTGTGGCAATTAAAATTATGCATGTTGCTTGGGCTCTGTTAATTTTAATTAAGTGGATTGGGGAAGGAGTGTGGCGGAGAGGGGTCTATCATGCACGGTGGATACGATCCTTTTCTAGAGCGCATGCTCTAATCATCTCAGGGCATAAAGACGCACGATTCCAAGGAATCAAATTCCTTGCCAAAGAAAATGCACGCTCTACAGGTGCACTGGATCCTATTCACCACTGCTGTTCATTAACCATATCATATTGAAGAAGAAGTAAACTAACCAGGGATCGCCAAATAATCTCTGGCCATACGGGAAAGGGTCGGGAATACAACTTGGCGGTCACGCCACCACAAAAGTGGGTCTGTAATGTATTCCCGACCTTCTCTGATATAAACATCCAGTTCGGGGACCTGCTGCTGTTCATCTCTTGGTCTTTCCCTGAAAATTCGTGCAATAAAGTCATCCACTTGTGGGGCGGCACCAGCTATTTCCGCTTCCCCATCATCTGCATGCGCCTCAGGTGGATGTTGTGCATTGCCAGCATATGCAGCAAACACTGTTTGAACAGTTTCTTCAACCGCGTGGGTCCATTCGTCCCCCCCATTAGTGCGTTTGGTGGTAATCCAACTTTAACCATGTATCAAGCACTAAACAAGTTCAGCAGATACGTATTAAAGGTCTGAAGAAAAGTATGTAACAATGAAAGTACTTACCAGTGGCCACAGAACATATAGGCGACTCGTCAGTTGCGGCATAATACACTTTGAGCTTATCATAGCAACGACGTACTGCTGCGCTCAAGTCTGGCGAAGTAGACTGATAATGATCAAGTTCGTCCATCAGCATGTTGTATGCCGGAATGACAGCGCTAATCGTGACATACTTCGATCCCGACAAAAAGGTAGACGAGGACCAAAACGCCTATTGTATCCATTAGTACAGTCATTCCAGATCCAAACTATAATTTTATAAAGTGCTTTTCGGAAAATGAATGACTGTGTAGTTGGAAAAGTCGACCATTGGATGGTAAAATGTTATCCCGTCAGGAAGTTGTACACTGAAAGCGTAAATGGATATGGTGCGCGTGGAAGTCTGTTGCTGTAATCTGAAAAAGGAAAAACCTTTGCAAAAGTACAAAATCGACTTGGAAAAAAACACGAAGTGCCTGAACAATAGGTTGATAAAAATAACATATTTTATTATTATTGATAGCAGGTGCTAACCTGCTTCATACATAAATCAATCCAGGAGTGACAGTCATTTTTACTGATGGACATGACTATTTCTGTTACTCTTAAGGCAAGGTTGTCGTTGGGATTAAGTGGGGTACTTCTTATCTCTTTCGTCAACTTGTTCCATAAATGGTAGCTGGGAACAAAAGATGAAGATTTTGCTGGAACGAAAATAACCCCATGGTGTGCCTTTTTGATAGCTTCAATCACCTTTCGATTATCGCGGTATGGCAGATCCTCCAAAACAAAATACATGTTCGGTTGTTCACGCTCCTTGAGAATCTGGATAACACTCTTTACAAATTGCTGGAAATGATCGAGTCGTGTCCCTTTAGCAGCCCCTTGAATTTTGAAGATTGGCAACTTCTTCATTTTTGCTGACCGATGCGCTTCATGAGAATACGCAAAGATACCATCACCATTAAGACACACATAGCCACCAAGTTCGATGGGAATATCAGTCTTCTTGGGCTTTTGTGCGACAATCTTAATGTCAGCCCTCGCCAACTTGCATCCGTCGATAAAGACACACTTCGTCCCGTAGTCAACTCGGTTTTCAAACAAGAAGTGCGCATACTGCTTTCGATTTTGATTGACAGTAGCCTCTTCACTTTCCATGACCAAAGGACGATGTACAAAAACGAGATTGAAAGTCAAGTTTGCCTGTAAGTAAGACTTGATCACCTTGTTGATGGTTTTTTGCTCTTAGGATCCTATTACATTAGCATTGACTCTTTGCACAAAATACGATGTGGTACCTGGATAAGCTTCGCTCAGCGCATATGCAGCATCTTTCAGAACAATCCGAGGACCAGAAGTGCTCACATATTCGGCAAGAAAGGATTTCTGTTCCAGAGAAAGATCGTTGGATGGAACTTCGGAATGCAACTTGTAACCCGGAAGAACTTCTGGATTGGCGAGCATCATGTCACGAAGTTTATAACCTGTGGATTTTCCGAGTCTATTATTTTTCGCTGCTTGGTATACGCTGGTTTCCATATTCTTGAGCGTATCGACAAATTTTGTGACACGTTCAGGCTTATTACCGGACTTTACATTTAGAGACCAAACATATTGATCACTGACATCAGATGAAGAGGTAGCTGCAGATGCTGTGATATCGTGTTCGGGAATATGGTCAGAAACTACTCCTTGCATGCCATTTGACACCTCGCGGAGATAGTTTTTTGAAGCTTCATAATAAAAAAAAGTTGGGTGCATAGAGTAGGAAAGTAAAGTAAACGTGGTTGTGGATAAAGTGTGTCTTTTATAAAACATCTGTGACACAAGTATCTACTCTATTTGTGGCTTTATGTATGACTGGAAGAATTCATCAACCTCTGGGTTTGAACGAGCCGACCGAGCTTTCGCCACCTTTACTGGGGCTGACCTGGGCACTGGGGGATAGCCACGCACCTTGATATAGTAGTTGATCAGACCCATAAGCGGTTTGTACTTAATCTTGGTCTGCTCCGCAGTTTTCGTACATTCAATCTTGTCAACGTACAGAAGTCGGAGTGCCATCATCACTTGCTCCTTGCTGCACGTGTCGTACTTCCCTCTCTTTGCATGAGGTTTCCTTTCCTTGACAACCTTCTGCTTGTCACCACTCTGCTTGGTTACAGCATTAGGAGGTGCAGAGTGGGACTCACTTGGCGCCTCCGTCATGACTTCGTCAACATCTGCTTCCCCCATGCTGCCTTCTTCAAATGCTGCCAGGTCGTCTAGTGGAATGCTGGCAGCATCGTTGGATTTTGTGCCTTTTGGGCCAGAAAGAAAGTTCTTTAGCATGATGTCATGTATGTTATATAGGGAGAAAATGCAAGGCATACTAAAAAAGAACCGCCGTCTTTTATAAGCGCTGTCATGTGTAACACCAGTTTTTTATACGTTGGAGCTGTTGAGCACAAGGTTTAGCAGTACCGTTAAGAGAGTGATGTTTAGTGCCCTTTTTAAGGCTCGAAATCGATCCACGACATTGAGCAAAAGCATTTAGCGGTTTACACTATTAAATAGGGTAATAAAATTGGTCACAATAATTTAGGATTGATGTTGATCACATGAAGTACTGTATTTTGGGCGCCGTGGGAACATATGATTGGGATGTATGTTTAAGCAATTAAATTCAGTTGAGAACATCTTAGGTAACAGAGTGTGCACTATATACGTACTCAGTTGGTGCCGTGTAACAATTGAAATTGGCACAAGAAATGAGAAGCTGGTTCAGTACGTCGTATTGAGAATCAAGTTAATCTGACAGTTGGGACAGTAATCTGGAAGAGAAATACAGCACATAAATTTAGCTTGACATTAAGCCATCATATTAGGGCTCTAAATACGGGCGGGCAGGCCCGTGGACCGCCCGTTTTGGCCCGGCATTTTCGGGCATCGGGCCAGGAAAGCTGTATGAAGGTGGGTGCCCGAACGGGCACGGTCCTATATAGCGGCCCGCCCGTCGGGCCACTGGCCCGACCGAGTGCCCGAATGTATTTTCTTTATGAAACGTCCATCTAAATGAGGCCCTTGTTATATATGTAATTTGATTCTATCAAAACTGTATATTGCAAATAAATATTAATCAACTAAGTATACATCTTTAATATGGGAAGATTTGTCAAAATGTTAAGCAGTTTCTACACTGATCCAGTTACATGATGATTGGTGTTGATGGGCGAAGTTGCGACAATGAAAGGCTGCTATGTCAATTAGCACTATTCAAACTGCCCGCAACACGCTAATCCGCAAATGTCTTAGAACTTGGATAGGATCGGCATTAGTGTGAAAGGGCTATGTGTTCAAGCAAAGATAATCTCCAGCTGGCATGTGTAAGCAGAAGTAAAACGCGAAGATGAAGTGAACCAGTACAATGATAGCTTTATTAAATAAAAGGAAGAGGATAGCAATAGTGATTGAAAAGTGTCTCGACCATACAGGCACTTTATTACTGAAAAGAATAACCTTTTGTATAGTTAATATGGTTGTTCGCGGAAAGCCATCACATAAAGAAGAAGGGGCTACTATAAGCATCCTTCATCTTGAGAAGTGCGCTTGACAGAGTGTGCCTATTTGAAAAACAAAAAAGGTAGCTGTGTATGTACCATTACAGTATGTACGCAGCCACCCTTTTCTTGATTAGAACACACAATGTCGAAATGGAATGGAGTGCCAGTAAACGCAAAGTTGTGCCGTGTGCATAGGTCGTCGTCAAGAAAAATCCGTGTTCCTGTATAAAAACCAAAAGGGTGGCTGTGTATGTGCTGTTATAGTATGTACGCAGCCACCCTTTTCTTGATCAGAACACACAATGTCGAAATGGAATGGAGTGCCGGTTAAACAAAGTTGAGTCATGTGGTAAAATTGAGCTGTACGGAAAACAGATGTGGTCGAGCAGTGCTGTATCTGGTGACCTGTTTTTGATATTCTCGAACATTGAGCCTGAATTCCAGTTAACGGACAGCGAGAGAAAAAAGGTTGCTAAAGGAATGCAAAGCTGGAGGCATTCCTACACCATTGGCGATGTCGAATTGCTGGTTTGTCTTATGGTGTCGCTTGATAATATGGAAGCTAGCACAGCTGAAGTGCGGGTTGTGAATGTGCAGAACCATATATCCAGATCAGCGTGTTGTATGATCAAATCGGATGCCGTTGACAGTTGATGATGTCACTTTAGCTGCTTTTCGTATCGTATGACGATCTCATTGAGGTACACGATCCGTATTATTGAACTATGGTACGTAGTGAATACTCGATAAAGAAAAGCATTAAAAAAATTTTCGTGCTACTGAGTTAGTGAGCAAAATTAGCGTACAAGCTAAAGAAGTACATTGAACGCCGACTGATATACCAAGCATGCCTTACGCGAGCAAATATTGTTTATATTGAAAATAATAAAAGAGAGAACCTTTAAATAGAAGTATCTATTATTATAAGGCAACGGTATGAACTTATGCAGGTGCTGTTGCAGAAAAAGACTGTGCTGAACTTCCGCTTTAGTATGGCATACTAAAATCGGACATGAACCTAGCATCTACTAGTGTACGCGCTAATAAATCTGTCAAAATTGTAGTATAAAAGTGAGCTCGAATGCTTGCTGCTAAATTTCTTAGATCACATTCAAACCATGGCTACCAGTAACGCTCAAATTCCCCACCTCCAACGCGCAGTGTCAACTGAATCCAACGTCAGCAACGATGGAAGCCCTACGAGCAATCGCCGTGCTATTGTCTGGCAGTTTTTTCAACTAATGGATATGGATTCTGATGATGATACATACACTGCTGAGACTGTAGTGAGAAGAGCACGCTGTAATCTGTGTCAGGGGTATGTGCATCTTTCTTGGACCCTTACTTTATTTATTCTAAACTTCCAAATAGGGAACCATTTAAGGCACGACTCCATGATGGCAGCACCAAGTATATGCGCCGGCATTTACGCAGCCACCATTCTGCCGAATGGAATCGTGCAAATGGGACTCAAGAAAACACGATTTCCAACTACTTTACTGTGTATGTTTGCGATAGTATGCGTAGATGGATCTGAATGTGTTTGATCTAATTGATTTCGGTAATTAGTATGAACTTCGACCAGCGTACCTTTCGCACGAAGCTGATGGAGTGGATGGTGGCAAACGATCAACCCTTCTCGGAGGTTGACTCGTCCCATTTTCGTTTGTTGATAACATACTTGAACCCTTCTGCCCAAGTCCCTTCCGCTGTCACCTTGCGATCCGACCTCATGTCCAGCTTCACGGAAAATCGACGCACTCTGAAGGAGAAACTACAGGTACTCATTAGCATTGCAAGTAAAGTAAAACTTATTAAACCATACCACCAGATGTTAGATTCCAAGATATCGGTCACTGTGGATGTATGGACGTCCGCACACCGCATGTATTCCTTCTTTGGGATAACTGGTCACTACGTTGACCATGAATGGAAACTGCAAGAACTCTTGTTGGACTTTGTGCCACTTGTCGGACGGCATACGGGTGTTGCTCTTGCAGAGGCGTTTATGCAATCGATGTCTGAGTTGGAGATTACAGATAAGGTAAGAGGGCTGTTTGTTGCTTAATATTTTGCTGACCGTGATTATAGATTTTGGCTGTTACGTGCGACAATGCTGCGAATAACAACACCATGATGCGCGAGATCGAACGCCTTTGGCTGGAGATGGGCCACGATTTTGACGCTGACAGACAGCGTCACCGTTGCATTGCCCATATTATCAATATCGCTGTGCAAGGTGCCTTGCAGGAGTTGAACGTCGAGCCAGCGATGGAGAGCGATGATGAAGCGCCTGACGTGTCTGACGACGATGTGCTCAATGAGGTAGTAAACGAGACGAACCTGATTGCTTCAGCTATCTCCAAGGTAAATTAGATTTTCATACTTGAGAGTGAGCTTGTACTGACCATATTATTAGCTACGTGCCGTCGTTCGTCTCATTCGCAGATCAACAGTTCGACGTGATGGGCTGAGATCGGTTATGCAGTCGCACTTATACGAACCTCGTGAACTAGTACTAGACTGCAAGACGCGCTGGAATTCGACTGCGGTTTTGATCGAGATGGCATTGACACTACGAACTCCATTGACTATAGTTGTGGCAAGTGATGCGGTGCTACGGCAATACCAGCTTGAGCCGCAAGAATGGGATCTATTGATTGATCTTCATACATTTCTTACAGTAAGATATTAGTCTATAAAGTTTGTATGATAAGTAACTAATATAAACGTGCTAGGCATTTCGATCGGTATCAACCTTCCTGTCTGGATCGAAGTATATAACCATCAATGCCGTCGTCCCAGCATATAACATGCTGATGGATGAGCTGGAAGGGTACCAGTCTGGATCCCGGGATCTCAAAGCAGCTGCAGACCGAGCCTTTGAAAAACTGAGTCAATACTACACCATGACTGACGACTCGCCGATCTGCACTGTGGCTACCAGTAAGCATTACTATTATATATTCAAGTTTCGTATACTTATATTGAAACTCTATAGTTCTTGACCCCCGGCTCAAATTAGATTACCATCGTGCTCAGAGCTGGGAGCCAGAGTGGATTGACATTTGCGAACGGAAGGCCAGAGATGAGTATGAGCTGTACGCAGCTCGGATGGAGGTCGGCCCTGCAGTTGGAGGTGAAGCTCCGCCAACAAGAAACGATGCGCAGCAAGATGCATTCATGGCACGCATCTATGGCGAGGTGCAAGCGATCGGGAGAGTAGAACAACGGTCAGAGTATGATGTTTATGTGAGAGATGGACGCGAATATTGTTCCGACCCCTTGCTTTGGTGGCGTGACCGGCAAAGTGTTTTTCCAGTGCTTTCGCGCATGGCAAAAGACTACTTGGCCATTCCTGGTTAGTTGAATTTACTGTTCACCATTGGCTTCTTCTTCTTTTTACTAAATATGATGAACAGGTTCAAGCGCGCCAGTAGAGCGTGCCTTTTCTGCAGGAAGAAACACGATTCCTTGGAATCGCTCTTCCTTGCTCCCTGAAACAATTCGTGCCTGTGTGCTGGAGAAGAACCGTGTTAGACAAGCACAGTACGAGAATGCATAAATTTGTTAGGGCATCATTCTCTCTATTTCTTTGTCCCTTTCTCCGTCGCTTTGGCCATTTCCTTCTTTGTCTCTTGCTTTTTTTGCTCCCATGCCTCATTATTTTTTCTTGGCTCCTTGCCTCTTACTTTTTTGGCCTTTCGCCCACTTTCTTTGCTTTTTCTTGCCGCTTTGGCATTTTGTATTTTTTTGGTCTTTCTTTGTTGCTTGCAGCAATCCGCCTCTGCCTTTGGCATGCGGAATTACAAATAAATGAGGCAATAACCTCTTATTAGAAAAAAAGTCCTGCTGCTCCAAAAAAAGTGTGTATGATAGCGATTTCGTGATCCAATATAATAAAGGCGAATTTTGCCCAAACATTATACACAATAACACGAGGTGGAACCCCATTTCCCTTCTACATTAGTCATTGCCGCATTAAGATCGCTCACATTGTAGATTTCGTCGGGCGGGCCACTTTAATTCGGGCTCTTGTAATTTCGGGTTCGGGCAAAAGACGTAGCCCGTTTCGTTGGGCCCGACGGGCCACGGGCCACATGTGTGGCCCGGCTGGACTGGCCCGATGCCCGTCGGGCATGGCCCGTTTAGAGCCCTACATCATATTCAGTGCTTCGATTCATCTTCAATATTTAAGCCTGTCAAGTGGTCCCTTGAGCTTTTAAGTTTGTCCTGCCATTTTAGCAGTTAAATAAAGTATTCAAGTTAAGCCTTCGAAGTTGTTTTTTTTTGGGTACTGGTATTAAGCAAATTTAATAAGTGTTTGGTTTGAGCAACAATGTATAATGATTTAAGTGCTCGGATATCGCACATTAATTCAGATTTTAATTAAGCTGACCAACATTTATCAATTAGGAATGTCTATTAAGCATACAAACAAAAGAGGATTAAGCATATAGATTAAGTATAGACGAATTATAAAATTAAGCATGTGTAATTAGCTGATGAATTAGGTGGTATCTTAATCAAAAAAATTGAGCATAAACATTCAGCAGCAACTTGAGTTTGTATGACGAGTATTAGGCAAACAGAAACAGCTTTCATGTTCGGCTTACAAATGCAGCTGTAAACATTTGTATGTACTTAATGAATCAACTAATCACATGATTTAAAAAGCAATGCATATCTGTATATGCAGCACACTTATTGCGTAAGCAAATTAAGCAAGGCGAATGAAAGATTTGAGCTTTCAAATTAAGCACAAGGAAACAAAAGGTTTAAGCTTTGTTATTTAGCACAATACTTTAAGCATAAGCATGTAAAGCTTAAGCTCTGAAATTTAGCACAGTAAGTTAAGCACAAGATAAGGATTGAGGTCTGTAATGTAGTACCATAAAATTTAGTAGTCAGTATTGTATCACAACAGCTCATGATTTCAATTATTTATTCAACGTATGTGGTTTTATATAGAGTCATTGGATGCTATATTGTTATATTTTAGAAATGTCATTGGATGCTACATTTATAAATAAGAATACTCCCATACCTTCATCATCATCATCATCTAGCTCACTTTCTGATGAGGAAATAAGCTCTCCCAAGGCGTCATATCCAGCATAGGGACAAACAAACGGTGGTCCCCTTGCATTTAAGCCACCGCAAAGTGTAATGTAGTGTTTATACCAGGTTGGAGTACTTGGATGCATCAGAAACAAGATCGGATATCTGCAGAATATATGCATTTGATCATGTTGGCATTGTCCACAAACATTCATTGATCAACTATGGTCATCTGGAAACCCGTGACATGCTGTTCCCTTGATGAAGCAGCAGACACAAATTAATCTGGGTCTTCTCCATGCTGGGTAGTCCACAGTACGATGTCGTGGTTGGCGATAAATTGAGCAGCCAGGTAGTTGACTTTGGGTTTGCATAGATCTTTTTCCTTGAGCTTGCTCAATTCAAGAAAAGAGATGAACTAGATACGTGTATCTTCACTTTTTATGTAGCACAATGACCGAAATTGTAATAAGCATGTGTATAAAGGTAATCTTCTAATCAGGGTGTTATATAATGATTGTAGAGCCGGTCAATGGTATAAAAAGCTGTTGAGACAGTGAATAATTTACTCGTAATTCAACTATGACGCCTCTCATTAAATTTATCAAGTGCCAACCTGTGTAATGATGTGTCCATTACAGACGTTATCCAACCTGCAACCTGGTTGATCGCCATGCAGTATCCATATACCGTATTGATAGACGTAGCATACGACAACTCATATGGCGCATGGTTGGATAAGGATATTAGGATTACGTATAGCTTAGATGGATTACGTATAGCTTAGATGGATTACGTATAGCTTAGATGGATTTCGTAGATTGTAGATCATAGACGCCTTAGCTATTACCCCCTAATATCTGACGTATATATAAAGCAGAATTCCTGGATACAGGAATCCTCATCATTTATACTCTCATATAACCGGTTCCACCTTCGGGTCATTATCGTAACATTGTCTGACTCACAGCAACATACACGATTGTAAGTATCCTGTGGTCTGCACTGTTACAACCTGTTGATGGCAGCTTTAAACGCAATACCAGACGACGTGTTGTAGCCAAGAAGAGAAAGACAAAGGCTACTACGAGACGGCCTGCAAGAACCAGACAGCCGGATGCTACAACTGGTTTGTGATTTCACTTTCATCGCCCACAAAACCCAGCACCATTTGCAAATCTGGAGATTAATTTTTCAGGCCCTCCTAAATACTACAGCTATCGAGACCTTGGTGACGATGGCGGATTCAATGTTAGAATTTCCGGTCCAGCTCAAGACGTAGAGCGTGCTGTTCGTACTGTTTACGAAATGAAAGAGATTCCTGAAGAGCCTAGTATCCAAGAGATTATGGATACAGAGCAAGACGAGGAATTCAATGATCTGGTGGCCTTTGAAAAGATCGAAGTCACAGAGACACCTTCATACGTTTGGATGAAGAGATACTCGTCTAAAAAGGTCAGCGACTTTCTCGATTCAGTGATGAACCAAGGTGTTTCTGTGCTGGTAGCTGCTTCCAAGCATTGCATCGGTCAAGCTTCAGTGTACATATTCTGCAATGAATATCTCGAGGATCCTTCTATCCTTCCTGGATATAGGCTTGCTTTGAAGGTGCATCGACCATGTCATCACCAGAAAATCTTCGAAATCCACACTGTCTTCATCGATGCACTCATACGCAAAAACCCATTGCGTACGATTAAAGAAATGCGCTTCAAGCTTCTTGAGAGCTTTCCAGGTCATTACTACCCTTAAGCTTCATAATAAGCAAGGGGTTTTACCTCGCGCACATCAAATTTTTACCTCGCGCACACCAAACCACCCAGTCACTTTAGTAAAATGTGCTGAGAATAGAAATCACCTTGCCCACACCAAATCGTCTCGCGCACACCAAATTCTGTCAAAAGTTTTTTGCTTAAGATCATCAGATCAAAATGTCATTAATGGAGTCCATTACCAAAAAAACTTACTCGAACCGGGAGCAACTTTACGCGGACCTTAAGGCAGTGGCTAAAGAGGGAGGCTTTACTGTAAAAATTGGTGCAAGCAACATGAACCCTAACCAAGGCACGGTGAAAACGAATTTTATTTGTGGTCATGGTGGTGAGGCTCGTGGTCACCGCACTAAAAAACAGTTGGGAGCCGGGAATGATGAGAAAGAATCGTATGAAGTCAAGAAAATGGTAGTTACGAAAAATAAAGATATCTATAAAGCCGCCCATTTATATGTGAATCTATGTCTGTAGAATGGCGGTGAAAACAAAATTGGCGATACAGCATGTAATGACGATACAGAAGTGTTCGAGGAGGTTGACATATTTATTATACTATATTATGTATACAAGTCAACGTGACTTTTGTTACTTACTATTACATAATGTAGGGTGTCAAAGAAGGGTCTCATAAGTGCAGCAATGGAGTTGTGAAAAAGAACCCCATTCGTCCCTCTAAGAAAATCGGCTGTCCCTGGCTAGTTTATGCATCCCAAAAGAAATCCGACGGTCTTTGGAGGGCAACCCTTAAATGTTCTGAGCATTCCCATCCTATGGCGACCAGTACGCTGGTCTACCACGAATACCGGAACGATGATCCAGAGAAAAGGGCTGAGATTATCGAAATGTCTGAAAACATGCTCACACCTGCTCAGATCTTGCGCCAAACCGCCGGAGCGAATGGTGAGCAGACACAGATACCCAAAGATGTGTATAAAATCAGGGAAGAGGTGGCACGAGCGATGAAGCAGTCTGAAGCACGTACTCTTCATGACTATCTTAAAAGCCATGGGTATCTATTGCGTTACAGCAAAACCGAAGATATGATCGACAAGCTTTTTGTGACGCACAAGAAAAGTATTGAGCGGGCCAGACGGTTTAGTGAGGTCATTGTTCTCGATGCGACCTACAAAACTGTGACGAACAAAATGCCTTTGGTCAACATTGTCGGTATCGATAACCTCGCGTCCAACCAATCGTCCAAGTCGCTTCGATCATTTTACATTGGTTCGGTCTTAATTTCAAACGAAAAAGAGGCGTCCTACGAATGGTTGCTG
>JALLLT010000095.1:0-47985 GCA_025266875.1 Fennellomyces sp. T-0311
TGAAGAATCACGAGGACGGTTCCCTTATGACCATCAAGGACATATATGATTTTCGTGCGCTTATCTTCCAGCAAGACAATCATGGCGACTTTAGCAGGGTACTCAAGTTCCTTGTGAGCAACCAATACATTGCTAGATACAAGCTAAATGGCGGGAAAAATGTGCTGGAAGCTCTCTTTATTGCACATGAGACCAGCATTCCGAAGGCAAGGCGCTTTAATGAAATCATTGTCATGGATGCAACTTACAAGACCAACGGTAATCGGATGCCACTCATCAACGTCGTCAGTGTTAGCCATCTTGGTTTGAAGAGGCTACAAAATATCCTGATTGCCTCAGCATTTGTCGTGAACGAAAAGCAAGAGACATACAGATGGGTGCTTCGAACAATGCGACAAGTTATTTGGCCAGATGGAAACGTTGGCATTTTTATTACCGACAATGAAGCAGCTTTGATCAATTTGATAAACGAAGTTTTTCCTGGTTCGAAGCATGTTCTCTGCAGTTGGCATATGGCGCAGCACTTGCGAACAAACTTTGGCAGCTGCTTTCCCCCAAAGTACGATGAAATGGAGGAAGTCAAAACCGCAATCCAAGAAATGATTTATACCAAGACAAAGGACGAATTATCATTTGAATCTTCGGTGAATCGCTACAAGACTTTGATAGCAAAAGGCGCCCTTGCATATGCCAACGAGAACTACAAGTTGTCCAAGACGCATACAGATAAAAGCGATGAGCACAACAAGGATGATGAAATCAGTGACGCTATCAGTCTATTGGCTGACGAAAAAGCAAACAAAATGATGAAGTATTTTGAAAGGTACGTATTTTCGTTTATTATATGCAATCTGGTATTCGCATGAAAAGCCTCGTTACTCAACATTTTTATCACGAATGATAGCTGTCTTGAATACGAAGAAAAGTGGGGCGCGTGTTACGCTGGAAAGCTTCTAAACATGGGTGTTCGAGCAACATCTCGTGTTGAGGGTACCCATTGGCGCATCAAAGATGCAGTAGAAACCACCAGAAGCTTGATCAAAATCATAAAGGCCATTGATGCTGTAATGCGAATGACAGTAAGTTGTATGTGGCTGAAAGGCCACAACTTTTTTAAATAACACAGTGCTTTTTCAATGCATCAGATCGAGATGGAAGAAATTCAGTTTTTGAACGAAAAGCACAAAATGCTACTCTATTCAAAAGCTCAAATAGAAGAAATGCAAGAACTCTTCGGCTCCATCTCATTTTTTGCTTTGAACTGTATTCGAAACGAGCTCAAGAGTGCATGGGAAAACCATGACAACTATGAGGCAGATATGAACAACTGTTGGTGTAGCACGTTTTTGAACTATGGACTACCATGCCAGCATAAAATTGCGCAAAGTGGTTTTTACATCAGCTTGTCTGATATCCCTCAACGATGGCGCTTGGATTATGACAGTGGTATGTTCCCAAGAACAGTTGACGAGTTTTCGTATGCTTATACTAACTTACTCCGCCTACGCGTTTCCAAATTTTCACGGATGAGCACTGGGAATTTCTGCCCAGATAGGTCAAAAGAAAGGCTGTGGCTTAACAGCAGGTGGCTTATGCCAGGAGCGGTCCCTTGGATGGCGGGACACACAGATGGTAACCCTTCAACCATCCATCACAACTTAATACACGAGTAAAAAGCACAAAAAAAAGCAGAAAATCATGGCAAAAGCTGCATATTTATTTATCTTGTCACATAAATACCATGTACACTTGCCTTAAATTAGACAGCTGACATTAAAACAGGCAGTTGACATTCCTATATAACACTTAGCATGTAACAACACTTACATTGTTCAATTGAGGGACTTGCACAATAGACCGCTTAGTATTCGAGTTCTGAGAAGTCGCGGCGTATGAATACGTGTATAGCTCGTGTAATATAATAAATAAACAATGATTTGTTAAAGTGTATAATGAAAAGAGATAAGAAAAGTATATAGTGAAAAGAATCAAGAAAGTCTATAACGAAACAAAAAAATGGAAGCACAAAAAGTAAAAAAAAAATAAAGATGATAAAGAAAAATAAGTCTATAAAGGATAATACTGAATGTACGGATGGACACCACGCGAGTTCCTTGAGCAGATATTCTCGTTGCGGTGTTGACGAACTCTTCTGACATATTCTTCAATGTCGCCACGTAGAAAGGCATCGTCGAATGTTCGTCGCTGGTTCGGTGGCAGCATCATCCGATAGCTTGCTACTTCTTCTTGTAGCTGAAGGCGTGTCTCATTTAATTGCTGCATTAATTGTTGATGTCGTTGATATGTTTGCAGCAAACTATCTTCCGATGTACCCAAACGGGTCCACAAATCAGTCTCTTCATCGTCAATAGAGAGTTTAGGGCGTTCTGAAAAATCCATTTTTCAGAATGTGTAAAAGGAAATTTGTGTTACATAATCCAAAAAGAGATTGTACTTTTCAGAACGCGTTCTGAAAAATGTCTTCCAAAAACGGAATATGAAATAGAAGGCAAACATTTCTACCGACCCAATAGAAAGGAGACCGCCTAATTACCTAGACTACCGACATTTGAGAGCTGTCAAATTTTCAGTTTGTTTACTTTTCTTCTTCTCGAATCTTCCAAAACAATGTTCAACATCAACTTCATCAATGAGACCCCTATGTCTTTGGGACTTGTCCCAACTGCACGAAGTGAATCCTCCAGAGTATGTTTGTAGACTGAAAATACACGTTTCTATTTGCTTACATATAATGTAAATAGCGTGAAGTCACTGATCCCGAGGCTATTGAGGCGTTTGTGCCACGTGAGGATCTCGACGATATTGCACAAGCAGCAGTCATCGATGCTCAGCAAGAGGAGCAGCCTGATGGGACCACCAAGGCGAAACGCAGGAATGTCTCGCCATTAGACAAACTTGACATTACCCTGATCGAGGAGACCTTGGAACTTCAGCCATTCAATGCCAAGCATGGCTCTGTCACCAGTACATGGGAACAGGTCGCTGCCAATGTCAATGCGCGAATCATGCCATTGATTGAGGCTGGCGTGACAAAGCAGGTCACAGGAACGTACTGCTCTGCTCGTATTCTCGCTCTTCAGAAAAAAGAGCAGAAGAGGCAGGAGCTCCTCGTCGTTTCGAGCGGCATTGTTACTGGCTGTACTCCTTTGCAGGAAAAATGCATTGAATTGCTTTCTGTGGTAAGAGCTGCTAGGCATTAAAACATTACTTTTTATAAGTTTATTTTATGCATATACTTATTTTATATATTTAGTTGCTTGACAAAGAAGTAGCGGACGAAGAGAAAAAGCTGCAGAAAAATGGGGCGAAAAAGACGAAGGCGCGGCAAGAGAAAAAGCTAAGAGGTGCTGCAATGGATCGTCATAGTCGTGCCAAGCGCAGAAAGCAGGACAAGGCGCCCCTTGTTTCAGATGGTGGTGCCATCGACCTTGACGATGAAAGCGCTTCTGGCGATGTAGCCGTTCCTACTAGTGACAGTTCAGATCTTCTTACAAGGAAGGATGGTAAATTTCTCCTTGTACGATCAGAACTATGTCACCTTCGTTCAGAACGAGATGCATTTCTAGATGCAATCTTGAAGTCTGAAGAAGAAGTGAAGCAACTACGAGAGGAACTACGAGTTCATAAAGAGGAATCGAATCAGAGGATTGCTCGCCTTGAACAACAGGTTTCTGACCTTATTTCACTCCTTCATTAATACACAGCTACTTATAAGCTTAAATACATTTCTTTATAAAAAAAATTGCTACTGGCTGTCTTCCTCAAGGTCATCGTACTCGTCGTAGTTTGTCGGGATATCCGACACTGGACGAAGGTTTGCTGATGCAAGATACTCTTGCAATGTTGGCGGGTTGATGGCGAAGTAATGACATGCCTGGCCCTCTCCCATGCAAACCTTAATGTTCTTAAAGAGAACGGAAACAACGTAATACTTCCCAACAGGACTAAGTAGAAGCTTTTGTGTCTTGTGGAAGTCATTGAACGCGAACAAATTAACTGTTCGTCCAAACTCCCACTCCACTGCAATTCGTATTTTCTTCATGCTGTTGTTTTCTCGCGCTTCTGGACTTCTTTCGTCGTCTTTTTAATATATTAATATATCAAGTTAATTGCTCATGGAATAAAAAATAAGTAGAGAATTGATAACGTACTTGCTACAAGCCGATGAGGCGCCAGTAGGTTTGCATGCCGACGATATGCCAAATCGCCATAGACAACAAACTTGCTTCCGTCGGGAAAGTTGAGGCGTTCGTCGAAGATGTCGAGGATGCCTGACTCCGTCAGGAGATAGCCGTCGTGTCTGGCACCAGTGACAGGCCCATAGAAGGCCGAAGTTATGCCATCTGGTGTAACTAATGCCTGATATTTCAAAGCATGCTTGTGCTAGATAGATTCATATGTTTTCCGGTTAGCAAACCATACAATTTCTTAAACCAAAGAACTTAAGTGCTCTTCAACCTTGTGGCCATTGTATACAAGCTCCTGAAGCTCGACAGGTCGGCAGATACCTCGCACAGTGCCATCGATGAACCCAATGCAGTTATTGTAAGGAGCGCCTATACAATTGTTAATGATAATTTGCACTCTATGTCTTAAACATTTTATCTAATATATAACGAATTGTTTTTCATACCTTTTGCGCGAATGGCATCAGCAAAGTACTGCATACGCTCCTTGGTAAACTGAGAGTCCGTAAACTCTAACAGACCGGCGTATTTATTATAGATATAATCTATAACTCCATTAAAGATAACAGATAAAGTGGACGGAGGGCGATGGAACATTTGCTTCAGGTCGCTATATCGCGATGGATATGCTAATCGACGCAAACAAAGGCATAGCGCTTCTTCGCGAGAAACACGAATGATGTGTCTGGTATCGTTTTCATCTTCCCGGAAAGAAAACTCATGGGGGAGCTCCATCACTTCCATAATTTCTCGAAGCTAAAAAATATAACTGAATGAATATAAC
This sequence comes from Fennellomyces sp. T-0311, assembly GCA_025266875.1. Classification (NCBI taxonomy): domain Eukaryota; kingdom Fungi; phylum Mucoromycota; class Mucoromycetes; order Mucorales; family Lichtheimiaceae; genus Fennellomyces; species Fennellomyces sp. T-0311. The sequence goes on from JALLLT010000095.1 coordinate 4,993, forward strand.
CCATATAGTCCTGTAACATAGTAATTAAACAGCATACTTGGTGATGCGTAAACCGAAAGTTGAATCGACACTCTTCAGTCGAGTATTTGGTAAGGTCAAATGTCTCTCTGCGTTGATCCGTTCCGATTTCTACTAGGCGGCGGGCATGTGCGGCCAAGTATTGCTGGGCAGCTTGGTAGAGAAGTGACATCGATAATAATGATAAGAGGAAGAAAGAACAAGCAGAAAAAAGTGTGCAAAAAAAAAGCAGTTTACAAGCCATTGTCACTTTAGTATTTCAACCGACTTGTGTTACAGCAATTACAATGTCAGTAACGTTCATCACTTTTTTTTTTCGAAGACAGACGATGTTCCCAATTTGGAAGAGCATTCTGAAAAATGGATTTTTCAGAACGCCCTAAACTCTCTAATGTCGGCATCTACGTCTAAAGCATCTTCAACCAGTCCGTCGTCGTCGTCATCGTCGTCGTCGTCATCGATCACTATGATCTCATCCTCTTCGTCCACAGTAACGTGACCAGGCAAAGGAGGCAAATTATCTCCTTCCATTTGAACGCCACTAACCAATAGGATATCAGCTTCTTGAGTAGCATTGAAATCCGTTAGTGCGTCTATAAATAATGCACTCAGTACTTTGAATATCACTAATGTTAACCTATACTACAAAAGCCACGCACCATCTTCGAGAGGGCGAGCAGCATTTGTAGGTACATCGTCTACTGCTGTCAGAATATCGTCTTCATCGCCCCGAGGCCAAGAAAGAGGGGAAAGTCGCATTAGCCTAAAGGGATATACTTGGATCTACGTGTTAAACACGTTAGAAAGCAGATTTTTTTCATGTAGCTATAGGCGCACATACGTCTTCTTCAACGTGCACATAAGGCGCAGTGTCTTTGCGCTGGATATAAACATCCAGTGCACTAAAGAGACTCCATGATTGTCTAACTGCATCATTGTACCGTTTGACAAGGTGCTTGCAGAGCATGAATCTGCTATTAATAAATGCAGGACAACCACAAGTAAAATCCTCTATCGAGGGCATATACCGTGCATCTGCATTGGGTTCCTCTTCTCCATTGCGTCGTCGAAGAGTTTGCGTCAAAGTTTTCCATGACCTAGCAAACTCTTTCTCCCACTCCAATGCCTGACGGCGATTCTGAATCTTGAGCTGAAAGTTTGCTCTCATCAGTGGAAGTTGTTGGTTGATGATTATATACATCAGCAGGTCGAGTCGTGGACGAGGGAAGTTCAAAAGAAAGTCCCTCTTTAGCACTCGCCATTGTGCTTCTATCATCATCGTGGTTTTCGCCATCGGGATGTTGTCAGGGCGACTGCTGCGAGCCCATCGATCCCACCACACACGAGCGTACCAGCAGTTGTACATATACGCCCACACATCAGGAAGATTGTGCTGAACGCAAAAGCGATATAACTCGCGACCAGCACGCTGGCGAAGTTGATCTGCATTTTCACGGCCAACTAACACTGCGCGAAAACCCATATATCAAGTACTTGATATATGCATTGATATATGCCAACCTGATTTTGAAAAAAAATGATGGCCCCCCAATTACTAAATAAAGTATATATGCAATAATTATGCAAAGCAGACTTGTAGAATTACTATAACAGAACAATATGTATGCATTGAATTATTAAAAAGTACCAGTTGTGATAGCTGTTTCACTTTCACGGCATAAAACACCCAAAAGTACGCACAGATATAATTTACAGTATTATGGTTACGAAAGAAATCCTTTGAAGATGATAGTTGCTGCCGGAATAGGCACTATTTGGGGGAGAGGTTACTAGACGGTACCCCAAGATTTATAGTGGAAGAAAGCGATTGAATGGGGGTTATATGCGGCATTATGCATAGTGGAAGAGATGTAAGCATAAACAAATTGGCAACTACTGCGAGAGTATGCACTATGCACATATATTTTGTGTAAAGAAATGACGGTGGATTGAGCAGGGTATGGATAAACTGCACCGGGTCGGGGGAGCTGACAGTGGGGGAGGAAGCTTGCTGCATGATAAGAGCACCAAAGCAACAGAATATGATAGGATGCATACTGTCTTGTGTAATTGCTACATGTGAAATGCAACTGCTGGTTGTATATATCATACTTAAAAGGACAGCATGCTATCCATTCGTCTTTTATATACCAAAATTTTTATTGTAAAATATGTAAGCATCAAACAGCAGCAGCGTTAGCAACGGTACCAGGGGCTGAAAAGGGAGCTGCCCAACAACGGCTGCATTGATCCGACGTGCTGTGCCTCAGATGATGGCCGCAGTGCTCTGGTCGTGCTCCGCCCGTCGTTCGCGAGGGAGAAAGTACTGTATGTACTAAACCCGCATCATGTATACCGCTGCATTATTCTAAATTAGGAGGCTTTCTTTTTATCTAGCATTAAAGCACTGTATGAGCCGAAGGCGAAGGAGGTGGTATTGTTCCACCACCATTTTGATTAGGAAGAGAATGGGATCGATGAGGAGTTGCATCAATGGAGAGCTAATGAAGGAACGGATGCATTGGCGATCGATCGTACGAAGAAAAGAATCGAGAGCTCGCCGCTGGAGAAATTTCAGCAGTTGAGAGAGCAAGTTTTGCTATTTTTTGGAGGCGTTACTAAGGACAAAAAGCAATTTAAAAATTTATCGCTCAATATCCTGTAATGCCACGCGTCACATTGGGGTTGCATAAGCAAAGTCTTGCAAGCTGTTGCAGCTGCATTAATTATATCATGCACAATAGTGCTATTGTTCTGTAAAAGTTGCCTGTAATTCATTAAGCCATGTGTTTTTAATATGGCTTGCTTATCCAATATAAGCGCGTTAATAAGATACGAAGTGTATAAAAGAGCAGTTCTCATTAAACTTTTTCTCTATCACTTCAATGAACGATGTGGCCTGTTATTGTTCCGTGTGCAGTGCACAGAATAACCTTGGATTCCGGATGATATCGCGGGAAGCACGCGAAAGACATTATGAGCGATCGTTTGCTGGACCTAGAGATGATGGTATTTCTTTATTGGAATGCTTGAAAGAACGAACCAATAATAATAATGTTAACATTACAGTGCGTGTAGTTGTGGCACGATTCGAGAGACAGCAGCAGTTTGCCGATCCAGCACCGATGATGCGTAGACAAGGAACACCAATACGTCCTGCAGATGATGATGGTAACGGCTCATTCTGTATATCGCATAGCGTTTACTAAAATTCATATAGTAGAGATGGATGGTGAACCACTGGAAGAGTTAATCTCTTCGGATGACGATGTATATGACGACGAAGATGGTGGCGATAACGTTTCCGATGCCAATGACGACGAATACATGCGTGATGACGATGATGCCGATCCAAGCGATAGCGATGGTAGTAGTGATACTGGCGGTGCAATGGATGCTTTGGATGTCGAGTTCGCAATGCAAGGGCAACAAGTGAACAATGCAACAGAGGTAGTCAACGAGGAAGGTTAGTTGTTAAGAAGCAGTTTATTATACATATTTGCATTATCCTCACATTGTACATGACTGTAGAACTTACGCAAATTCGTCATGCGAATACTTCCTGGATGAACACCGTCCCGCTGCTACTCACTTTCACTGCGGTATTCATTGTCCTTTTTCAACTACATTTCCTTTCCGAGCGGGCGGTTACCATTTTGATCGACTTTTGTACGATTGTGCTTGCAGAGGTATTCCCAACGTTTTCGCTGCCAGGGTCACTTGCAACATTGCGTCGATATACTGGCTTCTCCTCATTGACCGATCGCCTGCGCACCTACGTATCTTGTCCTCGATGCCACTACCTGTATCGCCTTGGACCAGGACAACCTGCCATCTCGGATGAATGCACCAACAATGACATCCGATACGATCGTCATTGTGGCAAACCATTGTTTCAAGACGTTGCAGGTCAGCGCACCCCAGTGAAGACATTTGTCTATCAGCCACTCAGAGCCTCACTTGAGAGGATGTTCAAGCGTCCCGGGTTCGAGGCGAAGTTGGAGCACTGGCGTACCCACCGTCGGCGTATGGCACGGACATTCTCGGATATATATGACGGTGACATGTGGCGAAACGTTGAAGACACCAACCAGCAACCTTTTGTTGCTAGGCCTCGATCTCTATTGCTGACGATCAATGTTGATTGGTTTTCACCATACCTTAATTCGACATACTCTTGCGGTGCCATCTACCTTACGATCAACAACCTGCCTCGTGCCGACCGTTTCAAAACGGAGAATGTCATTCTTGTGGGTGTAATGCCCGGGCCAAAGGAAGCAAGCACGACAGACTTGAACCATTACTTGAGGCCCTTGACAGATGACTTGGTGGAATGGTACACAGGTTTTAACATTGCCACCGCTGAGGTACCAACTGGTGCGAATGTCCGAGTCGCTCTTCTAAACGTCGCCTGTGATATCCCTGCCGCTCGAAAAGTCAGTGGATTTACCTCCCATGCGAGCCGCAACGCATGCCATAAATGTGATCGACAGTTTACAACGTTTCCCGATACCGGCCGCATTGACTATTCTGGCTTTGACGTTAGTACCTGGGTTCCTCGGGATCCTCACGCATACCGAACTCAAGCTACATTATGGCGCGACGCCGAAACAAGAGACGCTCGCCGCCAAATTGAACGCGATCATGGAGCTCGATACTCTGAGCTCCATCGCCTGCATTACTTTGATCCAATCCGCTGCACAATCGTTGACCCTATGCACAACTTGTTTCTCGGCACGGCGAGACGTATGGCCAAGAAGTGGCTCTCTGACCGGGACTTGACAACCAGAGATCTGCGACAAATGCAGAACATCGCTGACACCATTGTACCTCCTCCGGACTACGTCTCGCTGAACCGGAAGATCGAGAACGGCTTTGCGTTTATGACAGCGGATGACTGGAAGTCGTGGTGTCTTATATACTCGCCGATTGTGCTGAACGGTCGCCTCCCTCATGACAAACTTCGCAACTGGCTGCACTTTGTCGATGCCTGTCGTACTTTGGTTAGGCCATCCATTACCGAAGATGAGGTTGCTTCTGCAGACGAAGAACTGGTCCAGTTTTGCCGTGGAGTCCAGGTGAACTACGATGCCCGGTTCATCTCACCAAACATGCATCTCCACTTGCATCTGCGAGAGACAATCGCGGACTTCTCCTCTCTGTACGGCTGGTGGTTGTTTAGCTTCGAGAGGTACAATGGCTATTTGAAAGACATCGACACCAACCAGAAAGATTCGTTCGAGGCCACGTTCATGAGAAAGTTCCAGGAAAAGACAGGTGTTCGCGACTTCGTGAATTCGTTCGCAACTCGTTTTGGTGCCGCTCCTGTGTATCTTCAATTTTTGAACCGCTTTATGGATAAGGTCCAGCCGATCCAGGACACTATTGCCGAATTGCCACTGAACTTCGACATCCACACGTTCTACGCACTTTCCACAGATACCGATGCCATTGGCAGTGTGAAGGGAAGCGAGCTACTGCCGCCGGATGCCTATCCATTAAAAGTCAAACCCTCTTCTCGCATGACGCTCGATGATTACCGTTGCTTGTTGGCGTTTTATCGTACGCAGTATCCTGCCATACTGCTGGACGATGTAGAAAATCAGACCGGCCAAGGGGTACTTGTCAGCAACTTGATCGAGGTGATGGCGACGATCACGCTTATGGGGCAGACGTACCGAAGCTTTGCAGCACGGTCGCGTAGAGGTGCTCACGCTCTCGTTTTGTTCGCAACAGGCCCGCGGAATGTCATCTTCTGGCCCTGTGAGATCCAGTACTTTTTCAGACATACGCTTCTCATTGATGGCCGGCCCATACACCACGTCTTTGCCTTTGTCCGTTACCTTCAAGAAGCTGAGGATCGTGTCCATGAATACACCGATCAATACATTGAGACTTGGTCGAGCGAATATACCCAACCAGATTTCTATTGCATCTTGCCTGTCCATCGGCTGTATACACAAGTTGCGGTCATTAAACATACAGCCGGAGGCAATCGTGGCGCGAGAACTACTGTGATTCCTTTACATAAAAAGAAACTGGCTTAAACAAAAAAAAATAAAATAGTGCCTCAATATTTTTTTACCCTACAGAAAAGGTTCCCCCATTGGGGGGTTGTTTATTCATGAACTATCCAGTCCATCAACGCTGTGCGCGCATCATCAGGCATGGGAACATCGACATCGATATATCGTCGCTCCAGTTGGCCAGGATGTGAATCCTTTGAAGGACGATATCCATCAAGTGTTCGTATAAGATCCGTTGCCTGCAGCTGAATAAGCAAGGGATATAATGAAATTTAAAAAGACAAATTCACCTGACGATTACGCCACTTGGGCACCTTTGCGGTCACATACTTTGTGCCAGTGGTGGGCTGGTCGATGTCTGTTTCTTCATCAGACATGCAGTCAACACGCGCCAGAAGAACTTCGGCGTTCGGATATGCCGAAAGCTCGGCAGCATGCTTCCGGTACTCACGTAAACGACGTTCAGAATTCTAAGTACTTCAATCAAAACACCATTTCTATATACTCATTCACAAAACTCTTACGGCCTTCTTGCGATTCGCCCGACGATCTGACCGTCGTTTACGTGCAGCCTTCTCCTCAGTTGTACGCAGCCTGGTACACCTATTGCCATGGAAACTGCAGATCTTCGACTTCAGCGCTGCCGGGGTTATCCGGACATTCGCCAAGTCTTCGATATACTTTGTGAGCTTTCTTCTCACCTCCTTGTTATGAGGAGATGAGAAGGGCTCAGCAAGGAACCTAAACTGCTGGTCCGCTGGCAAAGTCTCATCGTGATACTCCCGTATTAGTTTCTATTCTCCAGTAAGTTACTATTCACACTTATTATAAAGTCTAACAGTTTCTTACGGAGACTTTCGAATCGTCCAGCCACAGCAATTCGGATCCAGGTACTGCAGCACCACCGGACGGGACCGCAAAGGCAGGCGGAACAGCGGCACCAGGCAGGACAACAGCGCCAGACGGGACAACAGTGCCGGTGGTAAGCAATACGGACTGTCGAGCAAGCGCGTCGCCCATCGAATCCACTCGCCGTTCCAGAGCGAGATTTCGCGCCTCCAACTGCCAGACGCGGTCCTGAAGCTGCAAACGCTCCTGTTCGGCATTTTCCGCCTCTACTCGGCGAAGGCGCTCCTGAGAACGCTCTTCATCCGTAGCAGGGCGGACGAATTGGGTGGTGGTGGGCGTTTCACGGGTGGTGGTAGGGTGAGTGGTTGGAGCAGAAGAGCGAGGCATCTATAGTACCACTTGTAAACAGCTAACACACGCAAAACTACTGATAAACTTACGTTTGGCTTGGATACAATAGGTGGATAAAGAAGTGAAGGCATCAGGTGCGGTAGGGCCTTTTATTTCCAGCGGATGCATAGTTACACATATATTCTGGTTTCTGCTGCAAACTGTTATTGCCGCTTCTTTTTCCGTTTTCTTTCACTTTTTTCAATCTTCCACTGGCCCTTTCAAAAGCTCAGGTAACAATTCACTGCTGCCGGTTCTTCTTCACTAACAAATCTATTCCCAAGGCTGTACCCTTTATCGTCATCAGGTATGCTATATGAAAACTGGCCACGTTACTTTTACTAACGAAAATGTATTAAGCCGTGCGCGATTTGCCGATATGAAAGTACGTAATGTTTTCCTAACGCTCTTTCAAAGTCTCTTTTGCTAACTCATTGCTCCTTCCATAGCGGACATTCAGGCATCTCACTACGCCTGTTGTTCATTTCCAACCCAATCTGAAACAACTTCCAATTGCACTTTTCAGATGGCGTATTATTTTACTGAAGGTACTTTCTTTCATCACTTGCGGTTCTTACACAAGCATGTAGAGCTTTTCCTGTTATATGCTGCCATGAGCGGTCTTTATGACGACTGTTGGGCTTCTCATTTTATCATTGCTAGCTTCTTTTCACTTTTAGCCACTATACCATTCTCTGCTTTCATCTAGCATAGCTGCTTTAGACCCTTTCATATATATAGCATAGATTATAGCTTTTTTAAATTGCAATGAATAAAATTGAATTTGTTACCACCAATCTCTATACGATTTTACGGTTGCTATAAAAATACGCGTTGAATAATCCACCAATCAGTATATGACCCACCATGCACGATAAAAGTATGTAATGCGATGTATGTACATTATAGTTTCAAACGTCATGTGGAAAATTTCGTACATATGCGCAGAAGGCAGTTACTTGCATTATGCAAAGTGCTGTTAGCTTTATGCACGCTAAAGCTCCCGTTTTTAGTAGGCACCCAGGTCCATATATCAAGTACTTGATATACGGCAAGGAAGTACTTTTTTTGCTGCATATCGCAAGTACTTGATATACGTATATCAAAGCATATATCAAGCATTTTTATGCATATATCAAGTACTTGATATATGCCTTGTTGCCCAGTGTAAGTCCAATATTAACAATGTATCTTATACCTACTCGATTCAACGGTTACAACATACCACGTTGAAGTGGAATATGCGGGTGCATATGATAGTGCTTTCGCACCATGGCTACAATTTGGTCACGATGGTCCGCATTCGGGCAAATTTTTCCACTGCGGTCTGATGGTGGAACAAAGCGCAAAGAAACGAATGGGAATTGCTCGCGAGCATCTGCTGCATTGTAGCGCGGATCAACTCTTTTGTCTTCACCCAACCGTAGCTTTACTGCTCGTTGAATATGTCAGAGACATAGGCGTAGTGGATGACGACCAAACACAGTTTCAATTGCATTGATTTGGCCGCGATTCTTGTCCGAAAAGATGAAGTCCGGGGCAAATCCATGAGTCTGTAGACTACGGAAAAAGCGTCGTATCATCTCCTGGCGTGAAGGTGCTCTTTGGTGTTCTGGAACGACGCCATCATTAACATCAAGGAACATATAGGCGATGGGGAATCCACATCCATTAAAGTTGGCAACAACGCCGAAGAGCTCGTATCCCATTCTATTCGTCTTATATGTCGAATCGACATGGAATTCGCGTACCAGAGGGGATGCACACGCCGAAACAAAAAACTCGGTGACAAAACCGAAACCAACAACACCACCATAATTCCGATAAAGAATCTGTTTTTTATTCATCATAAATATGTATGAACTCTTTATTGTTGACTACCATTTTTGTTGCATAGTAATCATCGCAAAGAAAGCTATGGTCATGCACATATGGTTATCTTACACATACCTTGCAGACACCATTGGTGCCTCTATCAACGTGCATTATGGCCGAAGTAAGTTGATTGTCGTGGAGTTTATAACGGTTTTCAACTTGACGCGCCCATGAAGCATAGACCTACAACATCATCATCGTACCAACATCATACCACCACTTGTTACATACCTGTGGTTGCGTAACAGTACCAGCAGCAGTCGGAAACTGAGCAACAATGCGACGATATAGCGGTTGAGCTGAAAGCTCTTCCGCATGTTCGACGATATACTCACGAACTTCTCGCGGCATCTCTGTGCAGATATTCTCTCGCAGTCGAGGAGGAGGGTGACCAGAAGAGTGCTGAATTTTGAGGTACAGTCATTCCAGATCCAAACTATAATTTTATAAAGTGCTTTTCGGAAAATGAATGAGTGTGTAGTTGGAAAAGTCGACCATTGGATGGTAAAATGTTATCCCGTCAGGAAGTTGTACACTGAAAGCGTAAATGGATATGGTGCTCGTGAAAGTCTGTTGCTGTAATCTGAAAAAGGAAAAACCTTTGCGAAAGTACAAAATCGACTTGGAAAAAAAACACGAAGTGCCTGAACAATAGGTCGATAAAAATGACATATTTTATTATTATTGATAGCAGGTGCTAACCTGCTTCATACATAAATCAATCCAGGAGTGACAGTCATTTTTACTGACAGACATGACTATTTCTGTTACTCTTGAGGCAAGGTTGTCGTTGGGACTAAGTGGGGTTCTTCTTATCTCCTTCGTCAACTTGTTCCATAAATGGTAGCTGGGAACAAAAGATGAAGATTTTGCTGGAACGAGAATAACCCCATGGTGTGCCTTTTTGATAGCTTCAATCACCTTTCGATTATCGCGGTATGGCAGATCCTCCAAAACAAAATACATGTTCGGTTGTTCACGCTCCTTGAGAATCTGGATAACACTCTCTACAAATTGCTGGAAATGATCGAGTCGTGTCCCTTTAGCAGCCCCTTGAATTTCGAAGATTGGCAACTTCTTCATTTTTGCTGACCGATGCGCTTCATGAGAATACGCAAAGATACGATCACCATTAAGACACACATAGCCACCAAGTTCGATGGGAATATCAGTCTTCTTGGGCTTTTGTGCGACAATCTTAATGTCAGCCCTGGCCAACTTGCATCCGTCGATAAAGACACACTTCGTCCCGTAGTCAACTCGGTTTTCAAACAAGAAGTGCGCATACTGCTTTTGATTTTGATTGACAGTAGCCTCTTCACTTTCCATGACCAAAGGACGATGTACAAAAACGAGATTGAAAGTCAAGTTTGCCTGTAAGTAAGACTTGATCACCTTGTTGATGGTTTTTTGCTCTTGGATCCTATTACATTAGCATTGACTCTTTGCACAAAATACGATGTGGTACCTGGATAAGCTTCGCTCAGCGCATATGCAGCATCTTTCAGAACAATCCGAGGACCAGAAGTGCTCACATATTCGGCAAGGAAGGATTTTTGTTCCAGAGAAAGATCGTTGAATGGAACTTCGGAACGCAACTTGTAACCCGGAAGAACTTCTGGATTGGCGAGCATCATGTCACGAAGTTTATAACCCGTGGATTTTCCGAGTCTGTTATTTTTGCTGCTTGGTATACGCTGGTTTCCGTATTCTTGAGCGTATCGACAAATTTTGCGACACGTTCAGGCTTATTACCGGACTTCACGTTTAGAGACCAAACATATTGATCACTGACATCAGATGAGGAGGTAGCTGCAGATGCTGTGATATCATGTTCGGGAATATGGTCGGAAACTACTCCTTGCATGCCATTTGACATCTCGCGGAGATAGTTTTTTGAAGCTTCGTAATAAAAAAAAGTTGGGTGCATAGAGTAGGAAAGTAAAGTAAACTTGGTTGTGGATAAAGTGTGTCTTTTATAAAACATCTGTGACACAAGTATCTACTCTATTTGTGGCTTTATGTACGACTGGAAGAATTCATCAACCTCTGGGTCTGAACGAGCTGACCGAGCTTTCGCCACCTTTACTGGGGCTGACCTGGGCACTGGAGGATAGCCACGCACCTTGACATAGTAGTTGATCAGACCCGTAAGCGTTTTGTACTTAATCTTGGTCTGCTCCGCAGTCTTCGTACATCCGATCTTGTCAACGTACAGAAGTCGGAGTGCCGTCATCACTTGCTCCTTGCTGCACGTGTTGTACTTCCCTCTCTTCGCACGAGGTTTCCTTTCCTTGACAACCTTCTGCTTGTCACCACTCTGCTTGGTTACAGCATTAGGAGGTGCAGAGTGGGACTCACTTGGCGCCTCTGTCATGACTTCGTCAACATCCGCTTCCCCCATGCCGCCTTCTTCAAACTCTGCCAGGTCGTCCAGTGGAATGCTGGCAGCATCGTTGGATTTTGTGCCTTTTGGGCCAGAAAGAAAGTTCTTCAGCATGATGTTGCGTATGTTATATAGGGAGAAAATGCAAGGCATACTAAAAAAGAACCACCGTCTTTTATAAGCGCTGTCGTGTGTAACACCAGTTTTTTATATGTTGGAGCTGTTGAGCACAAAGTTTAGCAGTACTGTTAAGAGAGTGATGTTTAGTGGCCTTTTTAAGGCTCGAAATCGATCCACGACATTGAGCAAAAGCATTTAGTGGTTTACACTATCAAATAGAGTAATAAAATTGGTCACAATAATTTAGGATTGATATTGATCACATGGAGTACTGTATTTTGGGCGTCGTGGGAACATATGATTGGGATGTATGTTTAAGCAAAGGAATAACTGAATTTAAGCAATTAAATTCAGTTGGGAACATCTTAGGTAACAGAGTGTGCACTATATACGTACTCAGTTGGTGCCGTGTAACAATTGAAATTGACACAAGAAATGAGAAGCTGGTTCAGCACGTCGTATTGAGAATCAAGTTAATCCGACAGTTGGGACAGTAATCTGGAAGGGAAATACAGCACATAAATTTAGCTTGACATTAAGCCATCATATTCAGTGCTCCGATTCATCTTCAATATTTAAGCCTGTCAAGTGGTCACTTGAGCTTTTAAGTTTGTCCTGCCATTTTAGCAGTTAAATAAAGTATTCAAGTTAAGCCTTCGAAGTTGTTTTTTTTTGGGTACCGGTATTAAGCAAATTTAATAAGTGTTTGGTTTGAGCAACAATGTATAATGATTTAAGTGCTCGGATATCGCACATTAATTCAGATTTTAATTAAGCTGACCAACATTTATCAATTAGGAATGTCTATTAAGCATACAAACAAAAGAGGATTAAGCATATGGATTAAGTATAGAAGAATTATAAAATTAAGCATGTGTAATTAGCTGATGAATTAGGTGGTATCTTAATCAAAAAAATTGAGCGTTGACATTCAGCAGCAACTTGAGTTTGTATGACGAGTATTAGGCAAACAGAAACAGCTTTCATGTTCAGCTTACAAATGCAGCTGTAAACATTTGTACGTATTTATCGAATCAACTAATCGCATGATTTAAAAAGCAATGCATATCTGTATATGCAGCACACTTATTAAGTAAACAAATTAAGCAAGGCGAATGAAAGATTTGAGCTTTCAAATTAAGCACAAGGAAACAAAAGATTTAAGCTTTGTTATTTAGCACAATACTTTAAGCATAAGCATGTGAAGCTTAAGCTCTGAAATTTAGCACAGTAAGTTAAGCACAAGATAAGGATTGAGGTCTGTAACGTAGTACCATAAAATTTAGTAGTCAGCATTGTATCACAACAGCTCATGATTTCAATTATTTATTCAGCGTATGGGGTTTTATATAGAGTCATCGGATGCTATATTGTTATATTTTAGAAATGTCATTGGATGCTACATTTATAAATAAGAATACTCCCATACCTTCATCATCGTCATCGTCTAGCTCACTTTCTGATGAGGAAATAAGCTCTCCCAAGGCGTCATATCCAGCATAGGGACAAACAAACGGTGGTCCCCTTGCATTTAAGCCGCCGCAAAGTGTAATGTAGTGCTTATACCAGGTTGGAGTACTTGGATGCATCAGAAACAAGATCGGATATCTGCAGAATATATGGGTTTGATCATGTTGGCATTGTCCACAAACATTCGTTGATCGACTATGGTCGTCTGGAAACCCGTGACATGCTGTTCCCTTGATGAAGCAGCGGACACAAATTAATCTGGGTCTTCTCCATGCTGGGTAGTCCGCAGTACGATGTCGTGGTTGGCGATAAATTGAGCAGCCAGGCAGTTGACTTTGGGTTTGCATAGATTTTTTCCCTTGAGCTTGCGCAATTCAAGAGAAGAGATGAATTAGATACATGTATCTTCACTTTTTATGTAGCACACTAATGTAGCACAATGACCGAAATTGTAATAAGCATGTGTATAAAGGTAATCTTCTAATCAGGGTGTTACATAATGATTGTAGAGCCGGTCAATGGTATAAAAAGCTGTTGAGACAGTGAATAATTTACTCGTAATTCAACTATGACGCCTCCCATTAAATTTATCAAGTGCCAACCCATTGACGGCAGCTTTAAACGCAATACCAGACGACGTGTTGTAGCCAAGAAGAGAAAGACGAAGGCTACTACGAGACGGCCTGCAAGAACCAGACAGGCGGATGCTACAACTGGTTTGCGATTTCACTTCCATCGCCCACGAAACCCAGCGCCATTTGCAAATCTGGAGATCAATTTTTCGGGCCCTCCTACATACTACAGCTATCGAGACCTTGGTGACGACGGCGGATTCAATGTTAGAATTTCCGGTCCAGCTCAAGACGTAGAGCGTGCTGTTCGTACTGTTTACGAAATGAAAGAGATTCCTGAAGAGCCTAGTATCCAAGAGATTATGGATACAGAGCAAGACGAGGAATTCAATGATCTGGTGGCCTTTGAAAAGATCGAAGTCACAGAGACACCTTCATACGTTTGGACAAAGAGATACTCGCCTAAAAAGGTCAGCGACTTTCTCGACTCAGTGATGAACCAAGGTGTTTCTGTGCCGGTAGCTGCTTCCAAGCATCGCATCGGTCAAGCTTCAGCGTACATATTCCGCAATGAATATCTCGAGGATCCTTCTATCCTTCCTGGATATAGGCTTGCTTCGGAGGTGCCTCGACCATGTCATCACCAGAAAATCTTCGAAACCCACACTGCCTTCATCGATGCACTCATACGCGAAAACCCATTGCGTACGATTAAAGAGATGCACTTCAAGCTTCTTGAGAGCTTTCCAGGTCATTACTACCCTTAAGCTTCATAATAAGCAAGTTAGCTAATGCGTATATTGGTTTACAGGATTCCAAATAAGTCCATCTGCTGTTCATCGTCATGTCAATGGTACAATGGGGTATAGCCTTAAAAAGGTACGAACGATACCCCAGGCAAGGAATTCTCCAGAGAAGAAACAGCAGCGGTACGATTTTATCCGAAATCTCCGAAAACATGGAATCGATTTCTCGAGAGACTGTGTTTTCATTGACGAGACGGGATTTCACAAGAAAGGCCTCCGAAGTCAAGGATACGCTAAAAAGGGTGTCCCATGCGTTGTCGAAGTTGCTGATGATTCTGGAGTTAATCTTTCGGTCATTGGCTGCATGTCCTATTCAGGAGTTATTTTACTCTCAAGACATGCGCCCAAGGTGGATCTTCTGGATTATCATGGGGAAATTGGTAGCAAGAGAAAGCGTAAAGATCATTCTTACGGTACTACTTCTACTCATTTCCACGACTTCATTGTGGACCTGCTTCGTGTGATGAAAGAACTCCGTATCGACAAGAAGTACATCGTTATGGATAACTGCTCTATCCACAGAGGTGACGGTACCGAGGATCTGATCAAGCAAGCTGGTCATACGTTGCTTTTTATGCCTCCCCGAGCACCTTTTTTAAATCCAATCGAAAAGGTGTGGGGTCATCTGAAACGAGAAGTTCACCGTACCCCTCTCTTCTCTGACAGCGATCTTATTGAGCGGATCGAACAAGCAGCCAAAAACGTATCGATTGCTCACTGCAGAGGATACATAAGAAATTCTCTTACGTTTTTTGATGCTTGTCTGAACAAAGAGGACATTTTTTACGATGAGCAGTTTAGAAAGGTTGATATATCCGAATAAATTTTTGCATGATAATTGCATAATGCCACACTGACTATATCTTTTTCCAAGTCGATTTTGTACTATCGCAAAGGTTTTTCCTTTTTCAGATTACGGCAACAGACTTTCACGAGCACCATATCCATTTACGCTTTCAGTGTACAACTTCCTGACGGAATAACATTTTACCATCCAATGGTCGACTTTTCCAACTACACACTCATTCATTTTCCGAAAAGCACTTTATAAAATTATAGTTTGGATCTGGAATGACTGTATACATACCCACTCTCCCGGTCAATATACCCCGAGATTTTCCCATTGCAGGGATGAGTTCGCATGCGAGAATGAAGACGAGCACGAACTTCATCCGGTACTTGAGATTGAACTCTGGTATCCTGACAACAGACATACTTAAAGGAAATCGAGCGTCATAGCCGTGGATCAGCAAGGTTCTCCAGGTAATACATATAACCATCGCATGCCTCGATTTGACTAACGATGTGCATAAGAAGAGCGCGATCGTCAGTCAGTTGCAGCATGAACCCTTCGATTAACACATCGGCCTCGTATACATAGGATACACCGGCTAAAAAAAGCTTGTTAAGTATAGTTTCGGTTTATTCTGATCATTTGATACAAACCATCAGTGCGTGCTGGGATAAACTCAATCATTTCTTCCATTGTCGTCGTGAATTCCGAAGCTGGGCGTGTCACATTGGACTGCCTACGACGACAGGTAATACACGTCCTGTACTGTCCATTTCTAGCCGTAAAATCCCGGATAGGACGATACACCTTGCAGTGGAAGCAATATTGAAGAGAATCTATGGTAAAGAGCGAAGATATGTGGCTTACAACAAAAAAACTTAATTTGACCTGTCAGAAAATGAAACTTAACGGTGGCTTCATCTGTGAAAATTTGGAAACGCGTAGCCGAACGTACTAACTTTCAAAAACTGCTTGTATATAGAATTGTTCAAAAAAACATACAGTGCTAAGGAAGTCATTCTGGAACAACAAAACCAAGTTGTACAGCACCTGTTCGACACGCTGTACGCTTTGGATTCAGATCAGCAAAAAAGCGAGTTATTGGCCAGCATAAATGATATTATCGACGAGTTTGCTACACCGATCAATATCGAGAACGTCAAAGTAGCAAACGATGTTGTTACAAAAGGACGTCCATCCAATGCTGAAAAATCAAGGCTCTCGTCAAAACATGAACTTGAAAACGAGCAAAACAAGAGACGATTTAAAGAGCGATCCATAAAGCAACAGATTGACAAGACAGAACAGAGTGACGACAGTTCAGGCAGCGACGACATGTTTACATTTCCTTTGCATGGAAAAAGGAAGGATCCTGGACAAAAGTTCATTGAAAGTTTGATCAAAAAGTATATGCACTTTATGAATTGCTTTTATGTCTATTACCATGTACTTACTACCAATATAAATTGCTATGTAGATCTAAGGAGACCCACGAGTCTTCACTCAAGTTTTTTGTTCACCCAGAAATCGAACAAAAGTATATCGAATCAACAGTCAATATCAAATCAGACGGGTTCTGTGGCTATAGAAAGATTGTGCACTAGGTATACCAAGATCAAGAATCATTTATGACCGTCAAAGTGAGAATGCTAGAGCACCTCCAAAAGAACAAGCATGTGTACTGAGATCACTTCCCATCCATGCGAGAAAATCTTGAATTGGTCGAAGAATCACTGGCATATGGAATGGACTGCCGGAATCCACCTGCATCTTGCCTGTCAAAGTACTGGTTTCTGGTACCAGATTGTGCGCAACTAGCAGCAGCTACGTTTCGACGACCAGTTGCCGTTTATCCAGACAACGCCAGAAAAAAGCTCCATTCCGACGAATACGTAACTAGCCCACAGCTATTCATACCGTATGAAGGACCAAATCTTGACAAGGAGAGACACTGCAAAAGAATTTTGGGTGAATTTTGGTGAATAATTTTTCGAAGTGGTTAAACATAAGCTTTTAACCACTTTTACTACCATTTTTAGTAACTCAAGTGGTGAAAAAGCTTATGTTTAACCACTTCACCAAAATTCACCCAAAAATTTTTTGCAGTGTAAACAGCCCTTACTGATCATTATGCAGCATCTGAACTCAAACCATTGGGCCATTGTTCTGCATAAAAGCCATCGTATTATACTGGTGAAATGGCCAATGATAGAGATGTTCTGCCTGAAGGCACATAGCTCAATGGGAAAGAATCAAAACATACACAAGACCATATGGAGATACTTACCAGAAATCCAGAAGAGCTTGGGGGAAAAGAAAGTTGACATATACCCTGGCATACTTTAACCTCATTTGTTATATCACGACCCTTAACTTTATATTCAACCACTTCTATGCCCAAACCTTTTTTATGTCCACCGCTTCTTTTCTAGGTCCAATAATTTTTTATATTCACCGCTTTCTTTTGTATGTTCCACATTTTCGTTTTTATGCCCCATGTCTTATTCCCTTTCTAGCCATTATAACCTATATATGCCTGTAAGTTTGTTTTGCTCCGCTGCTATTTAGAAAATAAACATAAACATGTAGTTAAATACACCGTTTTTTTTTCGCTAAGGAACACACAACTTTATATTGTACATAAGTACATGTTTCACTTAGCCTATGGTCACATATAGATTTATTTTACAATACATTTTTCTCGCTTAGGGACACACAACTTGATACTATCATAGATTTTCATTTAGCTTATGGACACACCGATGTGCTTATTTTTGGGATTTATTTGTCTGCTATGAGTAACAGTGTACTTTAAAAATAAAAAGTTGTGTGTCCGTAGTGGAGGGAGTAGTGTGTCTGTAGTAATACCCTTTCTATTATTAGCTACTGTCATCTTCGTATTTTGGTGGATAGACCATAGCCAGAGAATAGACTTTTGGAACAAAAAGAAATAAAGAGGATAACAGATCGATGATGTTTATTGCTAATGCATGAATGGATATTTATATGTTTTGCTAATTCTAATAATAATCTAAGATATAACATATGATGAGGACGATGCTGAGCATTGACAAAGACTAAGGGGGCATAGCAGCCTTGGCAACGTTTGTGCAGCAAAACGATGGAAGAGGTATCCAAAAAGGAAACGGGAATAAGTCCGCCGAAAAAGGCTACGACACTACAGTTCATCTGCCAACAAGTGACACGACAGAAATCCACAACAAAAAATAAGAGCTGATTAAGCACATGCGCTCCTAGGTGGGCTCGAACCACCAACCTCCTGATTAACAGTCAGACGCGCTGGCCAATTGCGCCATAGAAGCTTTTGTGATGGACAGGTAAACGGCGAAAGTTGTACACCCGCACTGACGATGCTGATGCTGTACTTAAAATGACTTTTAGCTTTTAAGTATTTGAGCTAGCTAAAAAATGTTATTTTTTTTCTAATTAACTTTTTTTCTTAGTTAATAAAGTGCAGCCTTCACTTCGTTGCAAGATTTGTGAGCCCCTCCACTGCACTCCGTGTCACTGCACCCTTTGAGCTACACTTTATTTCGCTCTACTCTGATATGTTTTGAGAGGTAATGTTTAGTAGTTTGCTTGGAGGGCAATGTTTGATAATTTGTTTAGAAGGCAATGTTTGATAATTCAGCTTGAAAGGTAACTGTATATTGCATGCAGATAAAGCGGTATTGTCACTAACTACACTTTAAATGGCTAACTATACCCTAAACCCTATTGGAGTGCTATTGTGTGTATTATCATTAGGGCTCTAAACGGGCCATGCCCGACGGGCATCGGGCCAGTCCAGCCGGGCCACACATGTGGCCCGTGGCCCGTCGGGCCCAACGAAACGGGCCACGTCTTTTGCCCGAACCCGAAATTACAAGAGCCCGAATTAAAGTGGCCCGCCCGACGAAATCTACAATGTGAGCGATCTTAATGCAGCAATGACTAATGTAGAAGGGAAATGGGGTTCCACCTCGTGTTATTGTGTATAATGTTTGGGCAAAATTCGCCTTTATTATATTGGATCACGAAATCGCTATCATACACACTTTTTTTGGAGCAGCAGGACTTTTTTTCTAATAAGAGGTTATTGCCTCATTTATTTGTAATTCCACATGCCAAAGGCAGAGGCGGATTGCTGCAAGCAACAAAGAAAGACCAAAAAAATACAAAATGCCAAAGCGGCAAGAAAAAGCAAAGAAAGTGGGCGAAAGGCCAAAAAAGTAAGAGGCAAGGAGCCAAGAAAAAATAATGAGGCATGGGAGCAAAAAAAGCAAGAGACAAAGAAGGAAATGGCCAAAGCGACGGAGAAAGGGACAAAGAAATAGAGAGAATGATGCCCTAACAAATTTATGCATTCTCGTACTGTGCTTGTCTAACATGGTTCTTCTCCAGCACACAGGCACGAATTGTTTCAGGGAGCAAGGAAGAGCGATTCCAAGGAATCGTGTTTCTTCCTGCAGAAAAGGCACGCTCTACTGGCGCGCTTGAACCTGTTCATCATATTTAGTAAAAAGAAGAAGAAGCCAATGGTGAACAGTAAATTCAACTAACCAGGAATGGCCAAGTAGTCTTTTGCCATGCGCGAAAGCACTGGAAAAACACTTTGCCGGTCACGCCACCAAAGCAAGGGGTCGGAACAATATTCGCGTCCATCTCTCACATAAACATCATACTCTGACCGTTGTTCTACTCTCCCGATCGCTTGCACCTCGCCATAGATGCGTGCCATGAATGCATCTTGCTGCGCATCGTTTCTTGTTGGCGGAGCTTCACCTCCAACTGCAGGGCCGACCTCCATCCGAGCTGCGTACAGCTCATACTCATCTCTGGCCTTCCATTCGCAAATGTCAATCCACTCTGGCTCCCAGCTCTGAGCACGATGGTAATCTAATTTGAGCCGGGGGTCAAGAACTATAGAGTTTCAATATAAGTATACGAAACTTGAATATATAATAGTAATGCTTACTGGTAGCCACAGTGCAGATCGGCGAGTCGTCAGTCATGGTGTAGTATTGACTCAGTTTTTCAAAGGCTCGGTCTGCAGCTGCTTTGAGATCCCGGGATCCAGACTGGTACCCTTCCAGCTCATCCATCAGCATGTTATATGCTGGGACGACGGCATTGATGGTTATATACTTCGATCCAGACAGGAAGGTTGATACCGATCGAAATGCCTAGCACGTTTATATTAGTTACTTATCATACAAACTTTATAGACTAATATCTTACTGTAAGAAATGTATGAAGATCAATCAATAGATCCCATTCTTGCGGCTCAAGCTGGTATTGCCGTAGCACCGCATCACTTGCCACAACCATAGTCAATGGAGTTCGTAGTGTCAATGCCGTCTCGATCAAAACCGCAGTCGAATTCCAGCGCGTCTTGCAGTCTAGTACTAGTTCATGAGGTTCGTATAAGTGCGACTGCATAACCGATCTCAGCCCATCACGTCGAACTGTTGATCTGCGAATGAGACGAACGACGGCACGTAGCTAATAATATGGTCAGTACAAGCTCACTCTCAAGTATGAAAATCTAATTTACCTTGGAGATAGCTGAAGCAATCGGGTTCGTCTCGTTTACTACCCCATTGAGCACATCGTCGTCAGACACGTCAGGCGCTTCATCATCGCTCTCCATCGCTGGCTCGACGTTCAACTCCTGCAAGGCACCTTGCACAGCGATATTGATAATATGGGCAATGCAACGGTGACGCTGTCTGTCAGCGTCAAAATCGTGGCCCATCTCCAGCCAAAGGCGTTCGATCTCGCGCATCATGGTGTTGTTATTCGCAGCATTGTCGCACGTAACAGCCAAAATCTATAATCACGGTCAGCAAAATATTAAGCAACAAACAGCCCTCTTACCTTATCTGTAATCTCCAACTCAGACATCGATTGCATAAACGCCTCTGCAAGAGCAACACCCGTATGCCGTCCGACAAGTGGCACAAAGTCCAACAAGAGTTCTTGCAGTTTCCATTCATGGTCAACGTAGTGACCAGTTATCCCAAAGAAGGAATACATGCGGTGTGCGGACGTCCATACATCCACAGTGACCGATATCTTGGAATCTAACATCTGGTGGTATGGTTTAATAAGTTTTACTTTACTTGCAATGCTAATGAGTACCTGTAGTTTCTCCTTCAGAGTGCGTCGATTTTCCGTGAAGCTGGACATGAGGTCGGATCGCAAGGTGACAGCGGAAGGGACTTGGGCAGAAGGGTTCAAGTATGTTATCAACAAACGAAAATGGGACGAGTCAACCTCCGAGAAGGGTTGATCGTTTGCCACCATCCACTCCATCAGCTTCGTGCGAAAGGTACGCTGGTCGAAGTTCATACTAATTACCGAAATCAATTAGATCAAACACATTCAGATCCATCTACGCATACTATCGCAAACATACACAGTAAAGTAGTTGGAAATCGTGTTTTCTTGAGTCCCATTTGCACGATTCCATTCGGCAGAATGGTGGCTGCGTAAATGCCGGCGCATATACTTGGTGCTGCCATCATGGAGTCGTGCCTTAAATGGTTCCCTATTTGGAAGTTTAGAATAAATAAAGTAAGGGTCCAAGAAAGATGCACATACCCCTGACACAGATTACAGCGTGCTCTTCTCACTACAGTCTCAGCAGTGTATGTATCATCATCAGAATCCATATCCATTAGTTGAAAAAACTGCCAGACAATAGCACGGCGATTGCTCGTAGGGCTTCCATCGTTGCTGACGTTGGATTCAGTTGACACTGCGCGTTGGAGGTGGGGAATTTGAGCGTTACTGGTAGCCATGGTTTGAATGTGATCTAAGAAATTTAGCAGCAAGCATTCGAGCTCACTTTTATACTACAATTTTGACAGATTTATTAGCGCGTACACTAGTAGATGCTAGGTTCATGTCCGATTTTAGTATGCCATACTAAAGCGGAAGTTCAGCACAGTCTTTTTCTGCAACAGCACCTGCATAAGTTCATACCGTTGCCTTATAATAATAGATACTTCTATTTAAAGGTTCTCTCTTTTATTATTTTCAATATAAACAATATTTGCTCGCGTAAGGCATGCTTGGTATATCAGTCGGCGTTCAATGTACTTCTTTAGCTTGTACGCTAATTTTGCTCACTAACTCAGTGGCACGAAAATTTTTTTAATGCTTTTCTTTATCGAGTATTCACTACGTACCATAGTTCAATAATACGGATCGTGTACCTCAATGAGATCGTCATACGATACGAAAAGCAGCTAAAGTGACATCATCAACTGTCAACGGCATCCGATTTGATCATACAACACGCTGATCTGGATATATGGTTCTGCACATTCACAACCCGCACTTCAGCTGTGCTAGCTTCCATATTATCAAGCGACACCATAAGACAAACCAGCAATTCGACATCGCCAATGGTGTAGGAATGCCTCCAGCTTTGCATTCCTTTAGCAACCTTTTTTCTCTCGCTGTCCGTTAACTGGAATTCAGGCTCAATGTTCGAGAATATCAAAAACAGGTCACCAGATACAGCACTGCTCGACCACATCTGTTTTCCGTACAGCTCAATTTTACCACATGACTCAACTTTGTTTAACCGGCACTCCATTCCATTTCGACATTGTGTGTTCTGATCAAGAAAAGGGTGGCTGCGTACATACTATAACAGCACATACACAGCCACCCTTTTGGTTTTTATACAGGAACACGGATTTTTCTTGACGACGACCTATGCACACGGCACAACTTTGCGTTTACTGGCACTCCATTCCATTTCGACATTGTGTGTTCTAATCAAGAAAAGGGTGGCTGCGTACATACTGTAATGGTACATACACAGCTACCTTTTTTGTTTTTCAAATAGGCACACTCTGTCAAGCGCACTTCTCAAGATGAAGGATGCTTATAGTAGCCCCTTCTTCTTTATGTGATGGCTTTCCGCGAACAACCATATTAACTATACAAAAGGTTATTCTTTTCAGTAATAAAGTGCCTGTATGGTCGAGACACTTTTCAATCACTATTGCTATCCTCTTCCTTTTATTTAATAAAGCTATCATTGTACTGGTTCACTTCATCTTCGCGTTTTACTTCTGCTTACACATGCCAGCTGGAGATTATCTTTGCTTGAACACATAGCCCTTTCACACTAATGCCGATCCTATCCAAGTTCTAAGACATTTGCGGATTAGCGTGTTGCGGGCAGTTTGAATAGTGCTAATTGACATAGCAGCCTTTCATTGTCGCAACTTCGCCCATCAACACCAATCATCGTGTAACTGGATCAGTGTAGAAACTGCTTAACATTTTGACAAATCTTCCCATATTAAAGATGTATACTTAGTTGATTAATATTTATTTGCAATATACAGTTTTGATAGAATCAAATTACATATATAACAAGGGCCTCATTTAGATGGACGTTTCATAAAGAAAATACATTCGGGCACTCGGTCGGGCCAGTGGCCCGACGGGCGGGCCGCTATATAGGACCGTGCCCGTTCGGGCACCCACCTTCATACAGCTTTCCTGGCCCGATGCCCGAAAATGCCGGGCCAAAACGGGCGGTCCACGGGCCTGCCCGCCCGTATTTAGAGCCCTAATTATCATGCTTAGGAGCACGTCACCTGCCTCGCTACGATCGACTGAATGATCTTCTTCACTGCGCTTCAGGTCATCCAATTGTGAGCCGGCTCGTTATGCTTGTTTTTCATAGTAAAGACACATTAGTTCGCCTAGCTGAGATAGATAGATGACAATGTTTGATCATTCATTTGAAAGGCAACTATCTATTGCACAATGGCAAAGCTACATTGTCACTAACTACATCCTAAATGGCTAACTACATCCTAAACCCTATTGGAATGCTTTTGTATATGTTATTACGCTTATAAGCATGTCACCTCTCTTGCTATGCTCGACTGAATGATTCCCTTCACTATGCTTCGGGTCATTTAATGGTGAGCCAGCTCATCATGCTCGTTATTAATAGTAAAGACACATTAGTTCGCCTAGTTGAGATAGATAGATGACAATGTTTGATAATTTGGTTTAGAAGGCAAGTGTAAATTGCACTGCCTCTAACTACATTCTAAATGGCTAACTACACCCTCAATAACTAACTACACCCTAAACCCTGTTGGAATGCTATTGTGTATATCATTTTGCTTAGGAGCACGTCACCTGTCTCGCTACGCTCAACTAAATGATCCCCTTCACTACGCTGCTGGTCATTCAACGGTGAGCCGGCTCATCATAATTGTTATACATAGTAAAAACACATTAATTCACCTAGTTAGGTTAAGATAGATGACAATGCACTGGGAGTAGCAAAGATAATGCTCGTGATAATGCGTTATTTTTAAAAGTACAGCATTGTTTTAAGGAAAACTCAAACGTATCAATAATGCAGTACTTTCAAATAATGCGTTACTTTAGTGGGTCGCCAATCAAAGGATGTTTACTTTTACTAAAATCGGCATGTACAGAACCTTAATTACTGTGTAATGAACCATTTCGTGAAGGTCAGAACAAAAGGTCCCTTGAAAACCTAAAAAGATGAAGATCGTGATACACTGATTATCAATATCAGAAAGAGCATCCCGAAGCAGATGGATTGGTATAGAATAGATTATCATTTTGTCAACGTAACAGCAAGGATAGATGGTAGCGATTGTAGGTTAAAATTGAATAGTATTTTATTATCAGAATCAAATTTAGTATAGTATAGTTTCTACATATCAATAAATATGGGCACTGCCAGTAATGCAAAGCAACCGGCGCAGGAATTATAAATCCTTCCAAAGAAATGGTAAACGAGGTTGACTAGAACCGAAGAAGTTAGAAGAAAACGCATATAGCAGTATTAAAGTAAAAAGCTACCTTACGATTCTGAGAGTACTACGAGTGTAGCATCCATGTAGTCAAGACCCATGAGCTTCGTGGCAATTGGATTTCACGAATTACATACCTCTGTAGCTTGAGCCTATGAAAAGAAGTGCCGGTCGTAGTAAAGTAAATGCTATTATGAAGTAAAAGCATGAGAAGCAATGAGGCAGAATGTAAGCTTACTAAACGGACAGTTTTATGCTTTGGCTTTTAATAAGGTTGTATTAAAAGAAGAACATATGGTTGTTGAGTAGCGCTGGTGATGTTGCGTTGATGAAAGGATTAGTGGTTATATAAGACGATGTGAAAAAAACTTACTGTATAGCCGATGTAGTGATGGTAAAGAAAGCGAAAGAGATGAAAATCGAGCTGTGTATTGAACAGTGAATTTTTATACTCATAGAAGTAGCGGTCACCATAAACTTTTGTAGTGACTAGCCGCTTTAAAGTATATAAAGTGTAAGAGAACTCGATAGTTCCGGTTCTTCAGTTACATTCCATTCTGACTTTTTAACTATCGTAATATTAGCATTTCTATGGAAAGACATTGTACTTACTTGTACATTAGATGTCCAGCAACAACAACAACAACAACAACAACAACAACAGCTCCGACTTGCACAGGAGCCAGATACTTCAAGCTATGGCTAACATGAGCTCAGAGATTCAGCGCCTCACGGATGAAAACTGGCAGCTGACTGCCACGCTGGTGGAACACGGGAGTCGCATCCGTGCATTGAGCAGAGCTCCAGGCACCCAGCCAGTAGTCGATGAGCCTATGACTGCTGAACCAGCAGTTGTTGTGTCTGCACCACGCAGATACACCAAAGAAGAGGTTTTGGACATTCGCGTAAGAGAACAATTAAAGAAAACTTAGTTATCGCATATTTATACAGCATGTTAGAATCACGTCCATGCAAGGGTGAAGCAGTTGGCCGCCTGTGTGGAAGAACCGTTGACGTTCAACTTTGATCTGGACTTTCGCCGCGGCGTCAACAAGGCGATCAAAGTGGACGTGATCGGATATGTACGAGAGCAGACGGGCGGCCAGGTGGACGATCCCAAATATGTGAAGGATGCGCTGCTCGCATACTTCAACACGTTGAAGCGAGCTTAGAGCATTTCCAATGGTTTGCCAAATGCTATTTTGGCAGTCCGAAATGGCAATTTTACGATTCCAACGGTTTGCTACTTTCCATTTGCCATTTTGTAAAATAGAAATTTATTGTACTGGCCTTGCTATTTTGGCAAACTGCGCGAACAGATTTTTCAAAATAGAAAACGCGCAGTAAAATAAACTTTTCTCGTTCCTGAACTTACTCTTCAATCGAAATGGCAAAATCTAAGACCACTACCACTGGAAATGCTTTGAATGGCGAATCTCGCTCAACACCTGCAGCTGGACAGGGCTCGCCTTCTGGTCGTACCCGTAAATCGCGTGGCCCTGGTTGGGAAAAGAGCGAAGACGTGTATCTTTGCAAGGCCTGGGTCCACGTATCCACTGATCCCATTAAGGGTACAGACCAGGATAGCAATACGCTATGGAAGGGTATCTACGACCACTTCCTCCGTTTGGGAGGCTCTGCTGAGAGACGCACCACTCCCGGAAGCCTCTCCAGTCGCTGGCACAACGTCCAGACAGCTGTTTCCTTGTTTTGTGGAATAATCTCGAATATCGAGAACGCTCGTGGCGACCCAGTTAGTGGGACACAGCCTCCTGATGATGTGAGATAATGCTAGCCTTTTTATTATGCTTACTAGTACTCATGATTTTTCTTTCTGATGTCAAGATCGAGAAAGCCTTGGAAAAGTACAAGGCTACAGTGAAGAGCGAGTTCGCTTTTATGCACTGCTATGAAGTGCTGAAAGGCGAGGAAAAGTTTCGCGTTCGTTATAACAACGTGAAAAATGACGAGCTTCCTGCCCCCGTAGATCGCCCCCAAGGCCGCAAGGCCGCCAAAGACCAGGCAAAAGAAGAAGCTTCGCGTAAGCGTAAGTTCGACGATAGCCGGGAAAACCTCGTCCGCATCGAGGAAAAGCAGCTCGCGTTGAGCGAAAAAAGATTCGCCCTCCAAGAGGCTATGGAGGAGGCCGAAGTCATGAGGACGAAGTTGGACGATTTGGATGAGATCGCCCGTGAGTACTTCATGCTCAGAAGGGTTGAGATTTTGGAAAGAATCAAGGCCAGAAGGGCTGCTGCTGCTGCTGCTGTTGTCCAGGAGACAATTGAAGTGGTAGAAAGTGAAGGAGAAGAAGACAGTGAAGAAGAAGACGAACAATAAGAATAGAGCGGTTTTTTTTCGTTTATAATTTACTCGCTGCCATTATTTGCTGGCTCGCGCTGTTGTACTGGTTGTTTGCGCTGGTGCAGCCATAGGTGCTCGACAAGATCGCGCTTCAACTGATGATGACTTTGAGCATCCTTAATCGCGGCAAGACGATCATCATAATGCTGCATGAATTCATCCAACACGTTTCTTTCCCTGTGTATAGCCAGCGAAGGAATGTTCCCTAAACATTGTGGTTCTTCAACGTCTTCGTCAGGATGGTTGCGCTGGTCTTCGATGATCATATTGTGCAATATGATGCACGCTCTCATCACCGAATAGAGCTCATGAAGCTGCCACAGTCGTGCTGGATATCTAATCACAGCGAACCGTGCTTGCAAAATTCCGAAGGCACGTTCAACATCTTTGCGATGTGCTTCATGCGTTCTCGTGAACAACTATGGAAATGTTAGAATAGCTGGTTTACACATACTAGCAGGGTCTTACGCTCTCTCCCGCATCAACTGGATATCTGATGGCATCCATAAGCGTTGCCCACGGCGGGTAAATGCCATCAACCAGGTAGTATCCTTTGGTGTATTCTTTGCCATTGACCGTAAATTTTACGTCAGGAGCAACACCAGCTACCTGTTTGGCGAAAAGAGGAGAACGGTGTAGGACATTAAGGTCGTTGAGGGAACCTGGGAGACCAAAGAATGCATGCCAGATCCACGTGTCAGCATCTGCAACAGCCTCCAAGATAATCGTCGCGGTTTTGGACCTTCCCTGGTAAGCACCTTTCCATGCTGAGGGACAGTTCTTCCATTCCCAGTGCATGCAATCCAAAGAACCAAGCATGCCAGGCAAACCGCGCTCCTCAGCCTTTGCAAGCAATCGTTTGATGTCTTCTTCGTTTGGTGAACGCAGGTATTCATCACCATAGATGCGACTGATTGCCAGACAGAAGTGCTTGAGGGACTCCAACGCCGTACTCGCTCCAATCCGAACATACTCATCTACTGCATCAGCAGCAACTCCGTAAGCAAGTTGACGGATAGCTGCCGTTACCTTTTGAAGAGGTGACGGACCGGGTTGTCGTGCAGCATCGTACTTCTGAGTGAAGTAGTCGTCATTTTGCTCCAACTGTTCAACGATCTTGCAAAACAGTCGGCGGCTCATGCGGAACCGAGTACGAAACTGTTTATCCGAGTAAATCGGGGGTTCGGCAAAGTAGTCCTTGAAAAGGCGGTAATGGCCTGCAATTCGATTGCGCTTAATGACATTGCGGCCAGGAGCCGAACCTTTCCTGCCCTTCTTGTCTTTCGGTTCTTCATCTTCCTCGAACATTTCCATCAGGCGTTTGACCCTGTGATGGCGCCTAACTTCTTCTGATGCATCTTCGTCGAACATTTGTCGAAGTAATTGAACTTTTTTGTTTGACATGGTCGCGTCAGCTTAATAAACGAAAAAATAGCAAACTGTTGGAAAATAGTGTGCTTTTTATGGTCCGGCTATGATAGCGCCTTGCCAATTTGGCAAAAAATTTAGCAAACCATTGGAAATGCTCTTACCGCCTGTCTGCCGCTGGATACGATGAAATGTTGCAGCGCAACAGACGCAGGGCGCGCGTGGCCATGGTTCGCATCATTTTCAACCGAGAGTGCAAAATAATATACTAACAACATATATTATGGTGTATAGAAAATTGAGGCACGCGAGGCAGCTTATGCTGACCACAAGACTGTGCTGGAGTCGGCGTACCCATATGGGTTGAGCGTTCTTGTCCCGGAGTGCACTTCGGAAGAGGAGAGTGATAAGGAAGGTGATGTGGATATCTTGCATATCCGTATTCCTGGTTTCTGCAAGCCCAGCATAATTATTTTTTAGTTGCATATGCGATTTGGAGTTAATTAAGCTGTTGCATATGTAGGTCACGGAGTACCTGACGAAGCTGGACACGATGGTGAAGGCAAAGAGGCAGCGCCATCGCTCCTCTGCTGTGGCCGGAAGCAGCAGCAGCACTGGTGGTGACCAGCAAGTTGTGGCAGCCGCTGGTGTAACCACAGTTGGTGGTCATGGAAGAAGTGGCCAAGGCAGCCAGAGCAGCAAGTGGTTCGTCCGAAAGTATGAAGTGGATGACAGTCGCGTTTTGAACCTGGCTGTGCTTGCCCGTTTGCCCCCTTGGGCTAAAAATTATAAAAAAAACCTCTTGTCTCTTTTAAACACCAGTTTTCGTGTCAAAGCAACTTTATTTTTTCAAAATGTTATTCTTTTTGGCAAAGGGATTACAACCATCGAAGCTGTTGCAGGATCTCCTTATGTCTCATACGGAACGACCGCCACCTGGGAATGGATTCAGTGAACTGGAATTATGCACGTTTCATCTTCTTCCATGTATTGCCAGTGCCACTCCTCAAGTGTTGCCGGTATGAATTGTTGCTGCTCGCTGGAACTGTACCAACGAACGAACGCAAGATAATGGGCAATCAGTCGACGATTGATGACGACGGTGTGCTTGAAAAAGTACATTACGCGCCCAGGGTATGCACGACGTAGCCCTCGCCACAAGTAGATTACTTGGATGTGTGAACTGCGGGACGATGATGCTGCTGCTGATCGGTATGTCTGCCCAAAGATCTCGATCGTTTGAAACTTCTCAACTCTTTCGGTAGCATATGCGCGGTCTGCAATATTGCCCCGAGGTGCCAAAGCATCTATGCCATACGTATCACTGTAGTACTGGAGCAAGAGGGCGTGGTGCTCTTCACTGAGGTTCGCAACAACGCTATTGTTCATCGAGATCGTAAGGGATGGCGGCAATGGCTCGGCTCCAGTGATGTTCGAGGTTAGCCCGGGGTTCAACGAGTGGTCAAGGAATGCCTCATAGTCAAAAGCGTTGGGATCATGCTGTTGAACTCGACGAGTGGATTGGCCAGCAATACGTAACAGCATTTCGAGTTGATTGGCATAGTCCACAAAACGGGCAGCTTGATGTTGAACAAAGTCGGCGGCACCTGTCTTCTCGATGAAGTGCTTTATGAAGGTAACTTCAAAGCAATCCTTCTGGTTCGTTTCGGCATCTTTCATAAAGCCGTTGTATCTTTCAAAACTGAAGGCCCAGTATCCGTAGATCGGTCCATACAGCAGCAAGATATCCTGGAGATGGAGATGAAGGTGCATATTGAGAGTTACGGCATCATCGCCATATAGCCTCGCGCAATTGGCTAGGAATTCAACCAACTTGTCGTGTGCTTCGCTGATTTCGGCAATGGTAATCCAGGTTTCCACTAGCAACCGGCAGGCATCGACGAAAAGGAGCCAATGTAGATAATGGTCGCGCGGCAATACAGTTTTTAGTACATATGAGGAGTATACCAAGATCCACACTCTCCAGTCATCCGCCGTCATGAATCCAAACTTCCGTTGTATCTTGCGCTGAAGTGTGGGCATTTCGGGAGGCAGGATGATCCGATCCGCCTTCATCTGCATCTCGTTGAGCACCGATTCTGACATGTAGCCCTCTGATTTCCATATATGACCATCCGCTCCGCGGTACCAAGGAAAAGGTTATGCATGGGATCAATCACACATGCACGTATAGCATCGTAATATAGAAGTTGATGGAGTTGCGACCAGCGCGTCCCGTTCTGTCACTCAAGTCGATATCGCGCGGCCTGGGTTGTTGCTGCTGACCATGCTTCAGCCGCCAGGCAATTGTCCTCATTTCTTCGCAATGTGTCATTGGGGATGTCAACGCCAGCGTAGATCATCTTGCCAGTTTCGAGATCGGTCACAAACTCACGGTAGCACTTGTTACAAGCACGTGTGCTTGCATGAGATGTAAAGCCGCAGACTTTACGGAATGCTGGGGTATTGCAGACAACGTTGAAAAGCACAGCACGCACTCGAGCAACTCCAGGTTCTCCAGCAATCTCCATGTTGACTCCGGTGTACAAGGCGCGAAGGTCAGTGACAAGAGGTGCCAAGTAATTGTTCATCTGGTAAGTGCTCCGTTCGCATGGTCCAGGCATGACGCCAACAAGAATAACGTTCTCAATCTTGTAGCGCTCAGCACGAGGGAGGTTATTGACAATGAGATATATGGCGCCACAAGAATAACCAGAATCAAAGGATGCGAACCAGTCAACACTCAGTGTGAGCATCAGGGATCGCCTATCACCAACGAAACTGTCTTGGCTATTTTCAGCCTTGATACTCTCCCACATAGCGCCACCTTGGATGTCTGAATAGGTGCTGTAAAATGGATGCCATCTCCATTCCTGGATCTTTTCATCAAAACCGTTGCGTTTAAATAGCTTTTGTAAGCCTGCTCGAACCAGATAGTAAGGATACTGCTTGAGTGGGGTCCAGCACCCTCTGTTTCGGCGGTTGGAGGATAACTTGAATAATGAGTTCGCGCATACGTTGCCATTCAAAGGAGCGGTCTCACAAAGGTTTGGTGCGGTGGGCAGCAGATAAATCGCGTGGCACTTCGAACAGGCAACGTACATGACGATCGGCTCTGTCAGTTCGTGGAATCCGATGTATTGGCGAATTGTCGATATAGTAGTAGGGAAGTTGAAAGCTGGAACGTGCATAAAAGAGACTAACATCATGGCGAAAGTGATCAAGGTAGTCGCAGTGCGTTCAGAGAGATGATGCAGCTGGAAAAGGACAAGAAACATGAAGATGAAGAACAGAGGCTGTGGGATCAAATCGCGAAGGTGACCAGCTGGAGCGGTAGGTTGTGGATCGACATTCATGTCTGTAGTGTTTTTTGTTAACAGTTATATTCTAGTCTTGACGCACGTTTTTTCACCCACCTTCATCGTCATTCGTCAACGGATCAAAACTCTCCATTGGTTCCTCGATCGGTGCATCTCCATCTTCTGTAACGGCGTCATCAAATGACTCTTGCGGCAAAAACTCGTGGCTCAATTCAGGCGACGGCTGCGCAGGTTCCGGTGAGTTATCCAATACGGATCCTATTTTTTCATCAGCAAGCTAACTTCGAATAACATTTTTTTGACATACCATCACCATCAATAGACATCGGCTCATCGCTGCTTTGGCTCTCGTTTTCCTCTGCATTTGCGGCTGCTTCATCATCTACATATCAACTCAGTCAATATAATATATCATGCTTTACAGCATTCGGGCTTACCACTGGATTCCATTAGCCTTGCAGTAATATTACGCTGGTAATGTGCATTGTACGTTGCTTCCGTTACAGCTATGCCATAAGGATTTCGGCGAGTGCAGGCGGCGCAAAAGCATTGGAATAATTCCTGATGGGACATTGGCAATGAGGTAAGTGCTGTGTAGGAGAAGTATAGATGCCGATCTTTTGCAAGCATTTCCTGTCTCTATTTATACTCTTCTTTTTCTTTGCTTACGCCACTATGCCATAATACTAAAACGTGGATATACACCGCTTATTAACACATTTGCTTGGCGACATGTCTCTCTCTTTGTCCATGTAAATTGCTTTCTTGGCAACATTTGCTCTACGTGTTGCATTATCGAACGGCCACGTTTTTTCATGCAATTAATTTTCCCAATTTGGATTACAGTCTCCTTTCATAGTTGGTGGCATAAATAAACTTGCATTTGTCAACGGTGCCTGGACGCTCGAAATTACACACAGTCTTGGCTTTTTAAGTACGGACAAGTTTATGCACACAATGAGCTACAACATTAGACATGCATTCCCGCTGGCATCTTGTGGAAGAGCCACACTACAGCATCTTTTTTTTTTTGCTGCCGGAGTAGAAAATCGCGACAGTAGTTTAATAAAGTGCTCTCCTTTGAACTACATGGTTCATCTCAAACCAATGTAAAGATCGCCTGCGATTTCATCCTTACTCTGCTGACATTGCCAAATGGCATTGCTGCTTCACTGTTTCACACGTTCCAAATTAGGCTTAAACGCTTGTACTTCATTTATTTTCGCTGACACATGACATCGGAATACCATTGCCGTTGGCTATGTTTCTTTTTTTTCTTGCTGTGACACCATGTACCAATATCAAAATCGTGGGTCCCCGCAGTTTCTCACGTACCCCCACTTCAGTTAAGATAATGCGCAGCTTTTAAAAGCAGAGCATTATCTTACCACTGCGCAGTGATGTTTGATTATTGGTTTGTAAGGCAAGTGTATATTGCATGCTGACAAAGCTGCACTGCCTCTAACTACACTCTAAATGGCTAACTATACCCTAAATGACTATCTACACCCTAAACCCTATAGGAATGCTATTGTGTATATTATTATGCTTAGAAGCACGTCACCTGTCTCGCTATGCTCGACTAAATGATCCCCTTCACTGCACTGTGGGTCATTCAACGGTGAGCTGGCTCATCATGCTTTTTATTCATAGTAAAGACACATCAGTTCACCTGGTTGAGTTAGATAGATGACAATGTTTGATAATTTGGCTTGAATTATAAGTGTATACTGCACGCTGACAAAGCTGCACTGATACTAACTACACCCTAAACCCTATTGGAATGCTATTGCATATATCATTATGAGCACGTCATCTGTCTCGCTATGCTTGCCTGAACGATCCTCTTTGCTGCGCTTCGGGTCATTCAATGGTGAGCCGGCTCATCATGCTTGTTATTCATCGTAAAGACACATTAGTTTACCTGGTTGTCTTAGGTAGATGACAATGAATGATTATTTGATTAGAAAGGCAACTGTATATTGCGCACTGGCAAAGCTGAACTGTTGTGAGACAGTACCTAGACACGGTTTTTATAAGCAGTAAAAACTGCTTTATCGATCGTTCTCTTCCTCAACGTCATCAAACGCAGACTGCTAGAATGGGTGCAGGTCATCCTCCTTTGATTCATAGCAAAAGTCAACAAAGTGCACAGGGAAGCAGCATAGTATTTTCTTACTACAGAGTCACTGCTCTCTGCCGACACAGCATTCGCGACCGAAGCCTGATCGTCCGCCGGGTCCTGTTTAAGAGGGCGACCTAAAAGACCTTTGCAAAAAGTAATCGAGTTCGAAAACAGCAGTGTCAGTTAGCTCAAATGTAGCACTAGTTCACAGTGTGAAAAGTTGCTTTTTGCAAAAAAAAGTATAGAAATCTTATGATGAACAGATGGTGAACAGATTAGAAGAGGCGAAACCAAATGGTGGTAATGAGACCCAATTAAAAAAAGTCAGGTTGGCCAAAGAGTTGCCAGATGTAAAAAAAAAAGGCAACATAGGAAGGTCCTTAGTATTGCAATAGCAGTTGTCAGTGGTTAGAAAAGAAAAAAGGGTGGTGGGAAAAAAAGTTGGTGGTGAGGTACAGTAAGGCTTTTTCGGGGTGAGGCTGTGACTTCCTTTTTTGAAAGTTAGCCACGAAAGTTAGTGGAGTAAGTTAAGTCATTCTCAAGCAACCACCACACTCTTCCAGATGAAAGTCCGAAAATAGAAATTGACTAGCCTAATTTGTTGGTCATCCGATTAGATGGCTTGAGAGGTGTTGGGTTGACCAAAATTTCCTACACTGCGCAGGAGTAAAAGAATCCTGCACTTCTAAAAGCAACGTATTCTTTTAACTGGAGTGGGGGTACGTGAGAAACTGCCGGGGCCTCCGATTTTGATATAGGAAGATGGTGTTTGCAGCAAGAAAAAATGAAACATAAACAACGGCAATGGTATTCCGATGTCATGTGTCAGCGAAAGTAAATAAGATACAAGCGTTTAAGCCTAATTTGGAACATGCGAAAGAGTAAACCAGCAATGCCGTTTGGCAATTTCAATATGGGAGATGTGCAGTGGCTAGTAGTCTTTACAATGCACATAAAGGAAGTGAACGGTTTAGTGGGAAAGCCATTTTATTTAGGAAAGAGATGGCAATTTTCTGCTCCAGCAGTAAAAAAAGGCGTACTGTTGCTAATCTACTTAATGCTAGCGAGAATGAATGTCCAATGTGAAGACTGAGTGCTTGCACATAGTCTTCCATTCATGGAGCGCCAAGGCAGTATGTAATTTCGCTCTTTTCAGGCACGGTTCTGGATGAGAGATATGCAACTTTATATTATGCAGCAAGTTATTTTTACTGCCGCTCTGTATAAGGAGACACAAATCCAAAACAGGAAAATCCTTATCATAAAAAACGAGGTCGTTTAATATTGCTATGAACATAATACATGCGGCCAAGAAAGCAATAGATGAGGCCAAAGAGAGAGGCATGCAGCCAAGGAAACTGGTTAATAGAAAGCGCACATTCGTATTTACATTTTATTTTATAACGCGGTATCGTAATTGAAGAGAAAAGATGAATATAAGAACACGCCAGAAACGCGATCGAAGGATCGAGCATCTACACTTCTTCTTGCACACCACACTTACCTCTTTACCAATGTTCAGTCACCAATTGTTTCAATGCTTGTGTGAGACATGTACGCGCCATAATCCTAATGGTATGGCCGTAACAGCAGCAACGTACAATGCGCACTATGAGCGCGGTGTTACTGCAATGCTGATGGAATCTGTTGGTAAGTCCAAATTATATGGTACCATGCGTTATGTTGACCAAGATATATGCAGATGGTAATCTTGTCGAATCAACTGCAAATACCGAGGAAATCGTGGACCAAAGCGGTGACGAGTCAATGTCTGTTGATGACTACGATGGTGGTGGCAACGGTATGCTTCAGAGTAACATCCAGAGGTAGCTTGCTAATGAAAAAATAGGATATACATCGTACCACTCATCAGAACCTATACCGGAGCATACACCAGCGCCCTTGTTGCGAACTTTGAGCCAGGAATCTCTGCCGCAAGAGTCATTTCATGACGCAATTACGGAAGATCGGGAGCCGCTGATCGAGGAGCCAATGGAGGACTTTGATTCCTTGACGAATGACGACGAAGGTTTGTAAAGAAACTTACTGCTGAGGCTAGAGTGCGACCGTTAATATAAAACTGATATAGATATAAATTCTGACATACAACCTGACACTCCTTTGAGCGATTTGATCCCACAGCCACTGCTCTTCATCTTCATGTTTCTTGCTCTGTTCCAACTGCACCATCTCTCGGAACGGACGTCGACCCTACTGATTACTTTCGTCATGACGTTAATCCCTCTTATGCATGTCCCAACATTCAACTTTCCTGCTATGATATCCACAATTCGTCATTATATCGGATTTCAGGACCTGACAGAGCCTATCGTTATGTACATTGCTTGCTCAAAATGCCACGCGATCTACCTGCCCTCCACAGCACCTGACACTTGTAAGACTGTTCGATTGAACGCCGACGTGTGCGCAAACCCATTGTTCAAGATATCTTCCAATCATCAGACTCGCGTGCGTCGGACGCCATTCAAGCAGTATGCCTACTACCTGGTCAAGTCCGCATTGGAGAAGTTGTTCAAGCGCAACGGTTTCGAGGAAAAGATTGAGGAATGGAGGCAGCACCCGTTTTTTGGCACCGTGTATTCGGACATCCACCACGGCGCTATGTGGAACAGCATCAAGACCAAAAATACCCAAGAGCCCTTTGTTGCCCGCGAGCGTTCTTTGCTACTATCCATCAATGCAGATTAGTTTGTACCTTTCGATTCAGGTTATTCTTGTGGCACCATATATCTTACCATCAACAATCTACCGCGTGCTGAGTGCTATAAGACCGAGAATGTGATTCTTGTTGGTGTCATGCCTGGACTACGCGAGCCTAGCACTTACGAGATCAATAATTATTTGGAGCCACTGATAACCGATCTACTTACCTTGTACACTGGAATCGATGATATGCCGACTGCTCAGATGCCCTGAGGTACTCGCGTGTGCGCTGCCCTGCTCAACGTTATTTGTGATATGCTGGCAAGCCGCAAAATCTGCAGTTTTACGTCGCATGCAAGTACACGGGCATGCAACAAGTGCTACCGCGAGTTTGTGACCGATCCCGAGACCAACAAGATGATCTATGCTGGCGTCGACATTCCTGAGGAGACATTGCGATCAAACACAGACAATCGCGAGGCAGCGAGGCTTTGGCAGGCAGCAGAAACCCAAAGTGTGCGACAACGCCTTGAGCGCGAAAATGGGATACGTTGGTCGCAGCTTCATCGGCTTCCTTATTTTGACGCCATAAATGCAACTGTCATCGACCCTATGCATAACCTTTTCCTTGGCACCGCCGAGCGGATGGTTACGATATGGAAATCCGAGGGCTATCTGACGGAATCGGTGCTCACAGAGATGCAAACCAAAGCAGACTGAATCATCATGCCTCCCGGAATGCCAACCCTTCAATGCAGGATCCAACGGAAATTCAGCTTCATGACCGCCAATGACTGGAGAGTTTGGACCTTGGTGTACTCGCCATACGTACTGAAAAGTGTGTTGAGACGCACTCACTATGTGCACTGGTTGCTTTTCATCGACGCTTGCCGCATGCTGGCAAAACCCTGGATCACTGATGCTGAAATTGCAGAAGTACATGACAAGATGGTGGAATTCGTGGCAGACTGCGCGAGGTACTATGGTGACGCTGCCATATCTCTCAATATGCATCTCCATCTTCACCTACGAGACGTCTTGCAGCTACATGGGCCGATCTATAGATGGTGGGCCTTCTCCTTTGAGAGATACAACAGTTATATGAAAGATGTCGACATGAACCAGAAGGATTGCTTTGAGCTTACGTTCATGAAGCAATTTATCGAGAAGACTGGTGCAGTCGATTTTGTCCAGCGTCAAGCAGGTCGTTTCGAGGAGTATGCCCGGCAATATGCTATGCTGTTACAGATTGCTGGTCAATCTACATCCCAAGGCCAATACCACCGCCTAAATACCTTTGACTATGAGACGTTCCTCAGCTATTTGTTAAGCCCGACGTTGACCGTCAACATCACTGGACCAGAGCCATTGCCACCGTCTACCGCCATGTCCATGAGCAATGGTGTTGAGGGAAGCCTCAGTGAAGACCACCATGCTCTCTTATGCCAGTACTACAGCAATACGTACGGCATCGAGGTTTTGGCACCTCGAAGCGGCACCACTGGCCGTAACTTTGCTACAGAAAAGGTTGAGAAGTTTCGAACGATTGAGATCTTTGGGCAGACGTACCGATCAGCTGCAGCTTCATCATCGCGCGGCTCACA
This sequence comes from Fennellomyces sp. T-0311, assembly GCA_025266875.1. Lineage (NCBI taxonomy): Eukaryota > Fungi > Mucoromycota > Mucoromycetes > Mucorales > Lichtheimiaceae > Fennellomyces > Fennellomyces sp. T-0311. The sequence goes on from JALLLT010000095.1 coordinate 43,573, forward strand.
TATTCAAGTAATCTACTTGTGGCGTGGTGTACGTCGTGCATATCCTGGCCGCGTAGTGTACTTCTTCAAGCCCAAAATCATCATCAACCGTATACCAATGGTCCACCATCCTGCGTTTGTCCATTGGTACAGTTCAAAGGAGGAGCAACGCTTTGTACCAGCGACCCTTGAAGAATGGCTGTGGCAGTATATGGAAGAGAATGACGCGTGTATAATCCCGGTCCACAGAATCCATTCCGAGGTAGCGGTGGTTCCACATGGCGCGCAGGCAGATTCTACGACGGCCTCGATGGTCGTAATCCGTTGCCGAAAAGAATAACCATTTAAAAAATAAAGTTGCTTTGACACGAAAACAATGGTTGTTCAGGGGAAAAAATGAAACTTTTAATTTTTAGCCCAAGAGGGCAAGGTCTCCAACACAGCCGGGTCCAAAACGCGGTCGTTATCCACTTCATACCTGGTAATGAACCGCTTGCTGCTTTGGCTGCCCCGGCCACTTCCTGCACGGGCCTCGTCTTGTGTGACACCAGCCACCACTTCTGCTTCCTCCACAGCAACAGTGTTGTTGTTGGTGCTGCTACTGCTGCCACTGCTTCTAGCTACGGCGGAGCGGGCGTGACGTTTCCGATCCGTCTTCACAAGGCCGTCGAGCTTCTTCAGAAACCCTTGGCCTATGTACGCCACAACCTATGTAAGCTTCCTTCTCACTTTCAAAAAAAATAAACTCGTACATTGCGATTGTGGAAGCCTGGGGTACGGATGCACAAAACCTTTGCTCCATTCTTCTGATCGCTCACCTCTGGCGAAGTGCACTCCGGCACAAGAAGTGCCAACCCGCCAGGGTACATGGCCTCTACAGAAACCTTATGGGCAGCATAGGCGGCCTTGCGTGCGTTCAGTTTCTGTAATCAATCAGATACTGTATTAGCACAATACACCTGTTTCTTCATATCTATATAGTGCGAACCTTTACTAGGCGTTTCTGCCTGCGATTGTATAGGAGGAGTCCCTCATGGCGAGCCAGAGACATCTGTGCAATTCTCTTCAATGAATTGAAGTACGTGAGCAGCGCATCCTTTACGTACTTTGGATCGTCGACGCCGTCTGGCTGCTCACGTACATACTCCACCACGTCCCCCTTAATCGCGCTGTTGACACCACGGCGAAAGTCCAAATCGAAGTCGAACTGCCATGGATCTTCCGCCGGGTTGCCAGCTGTTTCACCCTCGCATGCACATGTTCCTAACACACTTTGTAAATATGGTACTACTGACCGTTTTCTTCTATATCTTTCTTACACGAATGGTCGACTCCTGTTCCTCTGTGTATCTGTGAGATGCAGGCGCAGGGATTTCCCCAGCAGTTGATGGCCTCGTGATTGCTGGCTCAGCAGCCGCGGATTCTACAACCACCGGTCACACAGCAAGAGCAACACCATACCGACGCATACGCTCCTCCATCACCATTTGTCTTGCGCGCAGCTCACGGTTTTCATCCGCCATGCGCCGCATCTCCTCCTGCGTGCGCTGCATCTCCTCCTCCATGTTCTGCATCGCACGCAGCATTTGCTCCACGCGCGTTCGCTCGAAGCTCACGCGGTTGCTGTTGATATTGTTGCTGTTATTGTAGCTGGACATCTAATGAAGAAATAGGTATGATGACTTTTTATATCAATGCTAATATTATGACAGCTCACAGTTAAATCGAAGTAGCGAAAGGTAAGTCAGAAAAGGTAAGAGAACGAGGGACCAGAAGTTCTAAGCTCTTAAACACTTTATATACTTTGAAATGGCTGGCCAGTAAGAAAGCTTACAAGTAGCCGCTGCCTTCACTTCTATAAAAAGCAGTATGCAGCAGGGAATCTCTCTTTTCATCTCTTTCACTTTCCTTTACCATCGCTACCTTGTACAACTTCTCGCTCTCTCATTGCTACAACCCTACTGGTATTGATTGAAGACTATCCATTTTTCTCTATGCTGCCTTATTGGAAACTAACAACAAGACTGGCTAATCGGTAAGTCTGCTTGCCACTGCATAAATTCTTAAGCTTTTAATTTACCAGAGCCACTTGTTTACCATTGCCGGTGCTCCACTCATAGACTCAATCTACAAAGGTACATAATTGCTGAACTCCATTACAATGAAGCTCACGAAATTTGACAACAGAGATCCTGCAATTGGAGTGTGCCCATCAGCGTAAGGTAACCTTTACTTTAATATTACTGTGCACGTTTTCGTCTAACATCTCTCACTCTAGTTACCACCAGTTATCATTTTCTAATCGGTGCACCTATACTGTTCATCGAGGCTGGTCATTATTACTGCTCTTGCTGTCCCGTTCCATTGCACGATCTCGCTGCCATGCTCCCGGACTACTTGCTACATCTTATCGCTATATAGAAATTGAACCTGCTATCTTTTTTTTTGATAATAAAAATGCCACAAATTTTAAATGCATACAATCGCACCATCTATTCTGCCAATTATGTCGCTGAAACGAAAGTCTATAAAACGATACCGTTCCATCTGCTTCGGGTACTCCTTCCGATATCGATAATCAGTGTTTTATCTATTTTTGTTTCTGAGAAAGCTTCCATTCTGACATGAAACGTTTCATTACACGAAAATTAAGGTTCAAAACGTCATATTTATGCTGTCTTTAGTAAAACTACACAACCTCCGATTGGCCATTCACTAAAAGAATACATTGCTTTTAAAGTGCTGTATTCTTAAGAATATGGAGTTCTTCTTAAAAGAATGCAGTATTTTCAAGAATACTGTATCTTCATGAGTATTCTTAAGGATACTTAGGTAGAATATGCAACTTTTTTACCCCTGTATTCTTTTAGCCTTTCCCAGTGCTAATTCGCGAAGATATCCAAGAGGTCAACAGTTATTGATCAAAAGTAGCCGTTTGGCCGTGAAAAAGAGGTATATAGACCATATTCCATATATTGATGATGCTCCGGATGTCAGAGAATATAAATAAGATCCAAAAATAAAAGAAACCATACGTTATTATTATTTTTACGTTACTTACTATACGCGACAACTTCATACCCTACGTCTATCCCATTGCTTCTCAAGGTAACCGTGAAGGCTCATCGCGTTCTTCTGCACCGGTACCCTCTCAACAAAGAGCCCCATCAACTAATGCTGTCGTTTCGCCGGTGGTTCCCCAACAGCACTCGGTTCATTCGATGTCACTTTTATATCCTGCCAATGGATCTTGGGACGAACCAAGCTCGCTTCAACAGGATCGTCAGTATCCACACTACTCGCCTGGGGAAAGTTCCTCGTCTGTGCCTCCTCCCCATCTGACACTGCCGACATAGCAATCATGGGTGAGCTTGACGCAGCATGACATCGAGCAAAGCATATTCAGCGACGTTGACTCTGACAGCGACAGTGATTCCGGAACAAACCGACATCCATGGACGCTTCAAGAAATCAACGAGTTGATCCGGATGAAGCAATTAGAGAAAAGAGCACTTGTCGGTGCCATAGGAAAAGTGGCGAAGGGGAAGGTTTGGGAAAGAATAGCCGCCGTGATCCACTTGAAGAACCCTTTTGTATCTCGATCCAATGAATCAGTTCGCACGAAGTGGGAATCGCTCCTAACAACGTACAAGAGAATTCGTGACGGAGGTTCTACTGGTGTTGGTGGTGGCCCTGCTGGGGAAAGATATCCCTAGTATGATGCTATGTTCGCGTATCTTGGTGGTAGTGCAGGTGTCGAGGCAAGGTTTACAGTTGACTCTGGTCGTCAAGGCCCCTTGGTTCGAAGACGTACAGACAGCGACGTCAGACCTTTCGGGAAGAGCTACTGGAATCCCATGAGCGCTCCAGTGAAATGCTGTTCACGAGGCTCGATGAAATCTTTATGAAGATAACCAAGCAAGAGAAGCAGCTGGATGATGCGCGCGAGGCCGTTGACGAACGACGCTTCCAGGAGCAAATGCGCATGGTAAAGGAGATCGAGATGGAGAAGATCCGCGTCCAAGCTGCCTCCAAGGAAAGGATGCTTCGCTTAGTTGCAGCACTTAGTGGTAGAAGACAAGTTGATAGGGATGGTGGTGAAGAAGAGCATAACGGTGATGAATAAACGCGCTTTTTTTGTCATTAAAATACTCTCCGTATCTATGTCTATGATAAAAAAAGAAGTTATATGAGTACGTAGCTGTACGAGATCATGATGAGTTGTCAAGATGCATTCAGTAACTTCATTCGAAGAGTGTCATTGCATAATTATGAAGTAAAAGAGCTTCTACCCATATACTGAGTACAGACTGACTACACAGCAAGAAATATGTGTGTACGTTTGGCAGAAATAGGTGTGCACTTTTGAAAGGAAGTAGGAGAACTTGAAAGAAAAAAAAACAAATAGTTGATGACGTGAATTGTGACATTTTA
>JALLLT010000096.1:0-46205 GCA_025266875.1 Fennellomyces sp. T-0311
CTTCTTGAAACGCTCCGTACATGGAAGGTTGTTGATCGTCAAATACATAGCACCGCATGAATACGCTGAGTTCTCGAACGGGTTTAGGGCTCTAAACGGGCCATGTCTTTTGCCCGAAGCCGAAATTACAAGAGCCCAAATTAAAGTGGCCCGCCCGATGAAATCTACAATGTAAACGATCCTAATGCAGCAATGACTAATGTAGAAGTGAAATGGGGTTCTGCCTTGTGTTATCGTATATAAGGTTTGGGCAGAAGTCATCTTTATTGTATTAGATCATGTAATCGCTATCTTGCACGCACTTTTTTGAAACAGCAGAACTTCTGCAAGCAACAAAGGAAGACCAAGAAGTACAAAAAGCCAAAGCGACACAGTGAGACAAACCAGCAATTCGACATCGCAAATGGCGTAGGAATGCATCCTGCTTTGCATTTTTTCAGCAACGTTTTTTCTCTCGATGCCCGCCAAATGGAATTCAGGTCGACCATATTGCTTCAGAACGAATTTTTAATCACCACATACAGTACTACTCGACCATATTTATTTTCCATACAACTGAATTTTACCATATGACTCAGCTTTGTTTTACCGGCACTCCATTCCATTTCGACATTGTGCATCCCAATCAAAAAAGGGTGGCTGCGTACATATTGTAATGGTGCATACACAGTTACCCTTATTGTTTTTCAAATAGGTACACTTTTTCAAGCGCACTACTTAAGATGAAGGATGCTTGTCGTAGCTCTTTTTTCTTTATCTAATGGTTTTCTGCGAAGCACCACATTTAGTAAGCCAAAGGTTGGTTTTTTTCAGTAATAAAGCGTCTGTATGGTCGAGGCTCTTTTCAATCACTATTGTTATCCTTTTTTTCGTGTAATAAAGCTATCATTATACTGATCCACTTTATCTTCGCGTTTTACTTCTGCTTACACAATGCCAGCTGGAAATTATCTTTGCTTGAACACATAGACCTTTCACACTAATACCGATCCTATCCAAGTTCTAAGACATTTGCAGATTAGCGTGCTGCAGGCAGTTTGAATAGTGCTAATTGACGTAGCAGCCTTTCATTATGTGGTGAGAGAGTTATAAGAAATAGAATTGGTAACAAGAATAGAATTCGTTGAGAATCTGAATAATTGTATGTCCTTTATTATGGATGAACTCTCTCTCTTTTATATCTTTTACTGGAGATTCTAATATCCGTTCCTGGATAAATGATACTTGGTTCAGAACGTATCGGGTTGCGTGTTCGTCTTATGTTTTACTGACGACGGCAGGTATCGACTCCGTGTACTCTGTGATAGGTGCATGTCCTGTAGAACATCATTCAGCTTCCTTGAAACTGGTGTAAGGTAATACCGTTCATATCTTAGTCATCAGTACTCTTCCAGAGTGTTCGTCTGATGGAATGTGCTAGAATGGATGTTTGACCGATCTCCATTGTGTGCATACATGTAGTGGTTCACCACACATTGTCGCAACTTGGCCCATCAACACCAGTCATTGTGTAACCGGATCATTGTAGAAACTGCTCAACCTTTTGACAAATCTTTCCATATTAAAGATGTATACTTAGTTGATTAATCTTTATTTGCAATACACGGTTTTAATAGAATCAAATTACATATATAACAAGGGCCATTTAGATGGACGTTTCATAAAGAAAATACATATGCTTCACATTCGGGCACTCGGTCGGGCCAGTGGCCCGACGGGCGGGCCGCTATATAGGACCGTGCCCGTTCGGGCACCCACCTTCATACAGCTTTCCTGGCCCGATGCCCGAAAATGCCGGGCCAAAACGGGCGGTCCACGGGCCTGCCCGCCCGTATTTAGAGCCCTAAACGGGTTAAACCAATCCACGTTTAGTGTGAGAAGAAGCGCTCAGGTGTGGTACTGAACATAGCTGTAAGAATCGTCATCAGGGTCGGGAATTCCATGCCACATCTTTCCATTATATACGTCTGAGTAGATATTTGGCTCTACTTGGCGGTTACGCCACAGATTAATGCTTTTCTCAAAGCCTTCACGCGCAAACAAGTGCTTGATATGTGCCTTAAGGCTATTGTAGGCATATTCCTTGTATGGCCACTGCTTGCGCGCATCCTTAAACAGAGAATGTCCACAAGCTTGGCGATGGTTTGCCCTTGGATGATTTGGGTATCGAACATAATTGCATGTAGCTGGAATCTGTTCGCGATTCATATCATAAAGCTTATGGCATTCAGGACAGACAACAATGCGCTTGACCTGGCTCGAGTACTCATCAAAGCCATTCGCTTTCTTCACGGTAGATGGTGTAACAGCGATACTGGCATCGCTGCTGAACAGTGGTAATACCATGTTGAAGAAATAGAGCAGCGTCGTTGCAGCCTTGTCAGTGAGCGAGAGCAAGTGCAAAAGCGAAACGAAGTAGGCAATGAAGTAGAGCAAATTTTGGATTGGCGTATGGTCTAATATAGAAAAATGTCAGAAACGGTATCGCAGAATAAATTAAGACTGAGTGTACTTTCAGGAACGGCTTCTTCAACTGTAGTTACATTAGGAAGAAAGTTATCATCGTCTTCAAACATCTCCATTTCGGCTTCCTCAGCTGTTTGCAGGACATGCTCCTGCTCAAAGGCAGCAAAGCCTCCAGCATCACGAGTTCTCTGTACTTCTGGCATCGATTGCTGCTGCTGCTGTTGTTCATCGTGAAAGTCGTGAAAATCGTCAGCAATCCATCTGGCCGGGTCTTGATCTAATTTGCTTTAGCAACTTCAAGCATACATCAATCATAATTTATGGCTTACCATCGTCGACTTCCATTTGGTAGTTGTTATCCTCATTATCTGTAAGAGACGTGTTGTTGTCATTCACAGCAGAAGCTTCGTTAGCTACAGGGAGAACTTCAGTGAGCAAGATATCGAAGCACTGTTCTGCACCATAAAAAAAGAATCTTGTGAAATCCTGTGAAATCCTGTAATCTTGTGAAATCCTGTGGTTTGAGCGAATTTACAAGACTATACTGTTACACAACCACTATTTTATTTTATTTTTACTAGCCGCCGCCTCATCTTTCAGCAGCTAACCTGAAGCTCCAGTTCGTTGATATATTACCACTATAGTGGGATATCTGCAATCCTACGCCTACTTTCTTAAGGCCAAAGCCACCAGTTTCATGCTTTATTTGGTTCGTAATGCTTCCAAAATATGTACTGTATACGATTGATCTAATTCTCGAATAAATACGTGATAAAAAAAAAGTACACGTTAATTAGCAACTACTAATAAAACATATGCCTGCCTGCTGGTTACTCAGTCATCGTCTTGTTACGCTTAGAGCGTCGACTAGTTGTGGCCGCTGGCCGCCTACTGGTGCTTGAGGTGCTATTAACAGATAACGTCCAGCCGGAAAAAATGTATACAAAGTTTGATTGCTTATATCTTCATGGAATCACAGCCATTTTACATGAAACAAAAAAGATTTGATAGCCACGCAGTAAGATGATTTTATCATCTGGTTTTTAATACTATTTGTCCTGTTATGCATGTTTGGTGGCTAGTAAAATAAAATTGATCAGTTTTTTTTTTTAAGAAATTTTTCAGAGATTGAGTACCAACCTTCTTGCATTAATTTTCAGTTTCAAGAGAGCTACCATCTTCTTCAACAACTGCCACAGAATGGACAGCGTTTCGCTGATGCTCATCATGATAATATTTGCATTGAATGACCGTCTTTCTCCACAAAGATAAGAGGTCATTCGAATGCACTGCAGCAAACAGGCAGTACAGTCGATGTGCAAATTGAACCTCAGTAGTATTTGCTGGCTCTGGGTTGTATGCAATCTGCTGTTTGACAATGCCCCACAGGCCTTCAATCGGCTGCAGTTCACAATGATACGGAGGCGTTTTCATAACTGTATGACCATATTTGCTGGCAATCTCATGCACAGCATAGGCAACAGGGTGCTCACTTCGTATTTCCTTGAGGCGTTCAAGAAGAACCCTCTTGGAAGGAAGTTTTCCAGGCTTTAGCGAAGGAGGCACTGTGTATTGGCTTTGTGAAAACCAGTCGCGGATATCCTGGACACGAGCGTTGCTGTTGGGAAGTGGGTCGACTTTGCGGAAATGATACTTCGCACCATCCATATGGATGATGCATCCAGAAGGGAACCGTTCGCTAAGTTTTTCACAAAGTCTTTCAAAGAGCTTTTCGAACAAACTTGCATTGAAGTTACCGTGGTAATCATGGTAATCTGGAGCGATATTGGCATCCTTTACACATTGTGGCAGATCGGCAAATGCTTGTGCAGTATTTTTGGTTGGGGGACGTCCACGCTTGCGCTTCATACCGACATTCTCTTCTTCTTGAACATGGGCTTTGCCTTTGACTGGCCAGATGATTGTATTTTCTTCAACTAGCTCAGCCCTGAGACAATTGTTCTCCTTATAAACTGCAAAGGCACCAAACATTACCAACATCGGCTTATGCCCAGTTTGGTTGACGACAGTGTCTGGGACATAGTACGTCCGTCTGGCGTGATGGTCTAAGTGACAGTACGACTCATCAAGAAACACCTCCGGTTGGATAGGCAGCTCATTACGATTCAGATTGCTCAAGCGTCTTTCCAGATATGTCTTTCTGTAATTGACGATGGCTTCGCTGTCATGAAGAATATTTTGCCGTTTTCCCATCCCATAATGAAGTCCAGCAAGCTTCAAATCCTCTTTCATAACCGAGAGAGATGGCACATCAAATCCTTGGTTCTCGAGGTGCGTGCGGATACGTTTTGCTGTGGCTGGCTGACCGGTCTTGGTGCATTCCACAGTGAAATTTCGAATTTCATTGACATACTCATCCGAGAGTACCTTCCTTGGGCGACCTAGCTTCTTACTTTCATTTGGCAAATTCAGGTCATTAGAAAGGGTAATGATTCGTCCCACCGTTGTGTCCCCAATACCAAAGAGGTCCTGCAACACCTTGCGCGGGGAGTCGTCGATATTGAAGTTTCCGAGTCTTCTGTGCTCACTTATGTATCGATGAGCAATAATAAATGAAGTCCATTCGTTTTTTGTAATGCGCGCTTGAGTGCGTTTTAATTCAGGTGATGCCATTGTATGCGATGAAATGTAGGTCAAACGAAAGCGAGACGTGTCAGGAACACGAAAATCGCAGTCTTAACGTAAAAAAATGACATCACGAGGAAGTTCTATTAATGAGCACTTTTTGCACCCAAAATTTTGTATACATTTTTTCCGGCCGGTCGTTAAGCTTTATTTACAGAGTGGTTACTAAAGGCGTGTGTCAGTGTCATTCATGAATAAGCTTAATCATATGCAAATGAAAGTTGGTTATAAAATAAGCTAGAAAATGATTTTTGTGCCAAACCATACTTCTATTACCTGCTACCTCCATTCATTAAACGTTGGCGATTGTCATCGTCATGATATGTGCCACTTACAACAACAACAACAGTAAAACAATATTTGTGATATCCAAGGTACTAGCTAGTCGGCACTACCGGATAAACATATGATAGTACCTGAATAATACATTGACAGCCTTCCGGCATGACTAGATCTTCCAAGAAGTCTAGAAACATCGCCGTGTCAGCTATACGATATGGCATCCTCCCGACCATGGCTATTTGATTATGAGCTTTATTGCGAGCAATATAAATAGAGAGAACCATTAACATAATAAAGACATATTCGATTCTCACAGAATTTACTGTTTTTCTCGATCCATTCTCTCTCACCATAATATTGAAGATTGTGTCTTTTTCACATGCCTCCAATTCAGTGTTTGCCTCTTATTAATATCTGTTTCAAGCCAATGTAGATCCATTTTATACCAGTATAATTATTTTTATGCTTGACATTGTCACATTGAGCTCGATTTCTGTGATCTTTGCTACTTTTACGCTGATTGCACCTAAGCCATTATATCATTTTCGAGTCGGGTTTCGAGTACGAGTTTTTGAGTTTTTCGGGTATTTGACGAGTACGAGTCAACTTTTTCGGGTCGGGTACGAGTCAGTAGATACCTGACTCGAAAACCTGAATGGAGAACCCTAATTTGGAAATTACCTTCTGGGAGTAGTTGAACTCCCTTGTTGAGCCGACGAGCCATTCCTAAAAAATTGCATAAGCATGTTTGCTGTAAGCGTTGTCAAATTACGATAAACCTACATCGACACATCTGCAATGGATGGTGCTCGGATACCATGATGTTGAGAACTCCTCAGATTGCTATAGGAAATAAATAGAAAAGCGTGCGCCAGCAGATATAACTTTGTAAGAGCATCCCCAGCAGTGTCCGCAAAAGCTAATTTTTCAAAAATAAAGACCGAAATATTTCCCAGCAGTGTCCGCATTCATGTCCGTAAAAATACAAAACCGCAAATTTTGTGACGCGAGTCTGTAAATAAAGTCAAAATAGAGATCAGCGGCGCAGGTCCGTAAAAGTTTTATTTACTCTTTCTTTCACTATGTCGTCTTCTGATAACACCCCTCGTCCTACTACTCCTGAACCTGCCATGACTACCAAGAAGTCTAGCAAACGTGCGACAACTACCGAGTCTGGCGCATCTGATAAAAAAGGACGTGGTCGAAATTTCAGCACGAAAGAAGACAAGCAACTTTGTGCTTCGTTCCTGGAGAAATCGGTCGACCCGATCGTTGGCCGTGACAAGAAGCTTATTGTTCATTGGGAGCAAGTCGCCGAGCATTTTAACTCGGAAAGACAGTCTGCTGTCGATAAAGCAAACGAGAAGTTGAAGAAGAAGGAGAAGTTCACGGAACGCAGTAGAAAGTCATTGATGCATCGATGGAGTGCTATACAGCCTAAAGTAAGCAGCTTCTGCTCGTATTACGAGAGGGAAGTGCGTACTATTGGAAGTGGAAATAATAATCCTGATACGCCGGTAAGTTCTTAATAGCTAGTTTACATTTATAGCCCTATATTCATATTATCAATAAATGTGGACCATTTCTCAGCTCGATAATGCGCTCAACATGTATCTCGAGGTGGAAGGCGAAGAATTCGAGTTTCTCGAATGCTGGAAGATCCTGCGCGAGTGCCCAAAGTGGGAATTGCACTGCGAGGAAGAAACCAAGAAGGAAGAGGCCAAGAAGTGCAAGAGAAGCGAAGATGGTGAAGAAGAGGGCGATGAGGATGACGAGGGTGCGCAAGGCTCCATGCGCCCTATGGGAACCAAAAAGGCAAAAGACTCGGTTGCCCAGGCGCGTCTCATCGAGATGAACCGCCGTGCTGACCTTGAGCTGCAGAAGCAGCATGCTGATTTGGCTGCTAAGTGCTACGAGCTATTGAAAAGAGCAGACGAGCGCGAGGCCAAGCGTGATGCAATGATGAGAGATGCCAATGACAGAGAAATTATGTCGAAGGATCTCACCAACATGAGCCAGATCCAGCGCCAATATTTCGAGATCGTTCAAAAGGAGATTCTTGAAAGAAAATTGGCGGAAATGAAGGCGAAGACTGTTGCTGTTCAGGTCGAAGGCGTTAGTTCTGGTGATGAAGTGCACGATGAAGAAGAATAAAGGGAAGAAGATGAAACCTACGTCGATGAAAACTATAATTAAAACTTGTGATACTTTTTGTAGAACTTTTAAAAGCTTATCAATTATTTATTTTCCTAATGCACCATAGCGCGACCACACATGCTCGATCAAATCGTTTTTTAGCTGATAATGCGTATCACTGTCCATGATCGCTTTATGACGAGCAACACGTTCGCTTACGGCGGCATTGTGTTCACGCGATGCAGGACTTTCGATGACAAAGCCATACGTTTCTTGTATCTTTTTTATGTAGTTCTCGTTGTCATCATCGTCATCATCGCCGTCATCGTTGTCATCATCGTTGTCGTCGCTTTCATCACTGCCTCTGTTTTTGTTGTTACGATCATCTTCGATGATCATATTGTGTAGAATGATACAGGCCATCATCACCGTTTTGAGGTCCTGTTTCATCCAAAGTCTTGCTGGTTGCTTTACAATTGCAAAGCGACCCTGCAACACACCAAAGGCACGTTCGATATCCTTACGAAAACTTTCTTGCATTTTCGCGAATCGCTATACAATATTCCATTGCATTTGATTAGAAAATTCGTTGGTTTACATATTCATTAACTGTTTCTCACTTGGTTTTTGGGTGCCTGAGGTTCTGGGATACTTTGAATCAGCGTTGCCCATTTTGGATATATACCATCGGCAAGGTAATACCCCATTTCGTACTGATTGCCATTGACAGTATACTTGACCGTTGGTGCAACGCCATGAATAAGCTGGTCGAAAAGGGGCGAGCGGTACAGTTGCGTAATATCGTTGAAGGTGCCGGGAAGGCCAAAGTCCACATGCCAGAACCAAAGGTCCTTGGATGCAACTGCTTCAAGGAGGATCGTTGCTGTCTTTTCTTTGCCAACGTACAATCCGTGCCATGCCTTGGGGCAATTCTTCCATTCCCAGTGCATGCAGTCCAGAGACCCGAGCATTCCTGGAAAGCCGCGCTTTTCACCAGTTGCCAATAGCCTTGCTAGATCGTGTTCGTTTGGCGCACGAAGATAGTGGTCCTTGAACACCGTAACAACTGAATCACAGAATCGCTTCAAAGATTCAATTGCTGTGCTTTCACTGATCTTCAAATAGTCGTCAAGGGAATCTGCACTTGCTGCATATGCTAGTTGGCGAATTGCTGCAGTGACCTTAACATGGCTCGATATACCAAGTTTGTTTGCCGCGTTGCATGTTTGCAGAAAGTATGGATCATGCTGCTTGACTTCCTCCATGATATGTAGGAACAATCTGCGGCTCATCCGGAACCGACGCCGAAACTGATCGTCAGTATACGTCCGTTCGTTCTTGTCCGCAAAATAATCCATGTATAATTGGTGATGTGCCTTCTCATGGTCGCGAGGAACTGTTCCCACACGACCAGGAACAGAGCCACCACGCGTTTGCTTTCTACGCTGCAACGTTTCAAGCTCTTCGTCATATGCATGCATGCGATGCTTAAATGCAGCCATTCTTAGTTCCTCTTCTTCTTCTTCTTCAGCGATAAGATGGCGTAATAAGTTGTTGGAAGTCGACATTGATGGGTAAACAAAGAAGCAGGTACGCGGTAGTTTATTTGAAACTAAATTTACGGACACTGCTGGGAAAGTAACTGGGCAATGTAAAAAATTTTATCTGGTGGAGTTAAAATTGGAGATAATTTTACGGGCACTGCTGGGGATGCTCTAATATGCCACTACTATACCTTGCTGTTGTGTTGCCACCTGCTTGCTCATTGGTCGTCGGGTTAGAGCAAAGCGACATGTCCACTGAGCCCGTACTATTGTATAGGTTCGCACTAGTACATACAAATTATTATTAGGGATATAAGAAAAACCATAATCAAAGGGTGCACTTTACCTTTGGCTTTGGGGCAGGGTAAAAGATGAAAGAAATTTCTTAGTTCTATTGATTATTTTAATGATAATAATGGTGTTTACGTACCTCATTTAATCGTTCTTGTCGGCATGGTCTTCATCAGGATCAGCAGCTCCTGGCTACTCCTTTGATCCTCGCCCAAAATTATTCCATTTTGTGGACAAGAGGCAGCGCGTAATCCAGTCCTTATCGCATTCGTCGATCGGGATTTGTGGCGACGATTTGGTTACCTTTTCAACAAATTGCGCCACTGCATTGTCTCGGACAGCCCGGATGTCTTTGCCTTTCCATCCTTAAGAATGGGTGTGCGCTGGTAAAAGGCTCACCATGTGCTCAATCGTCTTATCTGTGGCCCTTTCCAGCTTCACCAAGCATCTTTCCACATCATCTTTTCTATCTATGCCCCAGGGAGAGGCGTACAACGCTTGCAGAGCTTGCCTGACGTGAGTCTTTCCAGGGTTTTTCACGTTCGGCTTCTTGATGAATTGTGTTGGGAGATCTGAACTTTCAGTCGTTGCAGCTACAGGCTCTGCCGCCACGCTCAGATTCTCGAGAGAAGCTTGTCTAGTTATGTGTGGGCGACTTTGCAGAAGTATCTCCAGCATACCCTCGACGCGTTCTACAGCCTGGCCAACTGTTGCAATTGCTTTCTCAGCGCGCTCCACCTTCTCGTATAAGTACCAGTTGGGTGAGTATAGCGGGAAGGGGATCGCTTCAGAATCACCAGATTGCAGTTGCTGGTGTGGTTGCAGTAGGAATTGTTGAAACGGTTGCTGCTGTTGCTGCTGCTGTAGGTACTGTTGCTGCAGGTACTGTTGCTGTTGCTGAAAAGGCTGTTGCTGCTGCGACATCTCTTGCAGTTCTTGTCGCGAAGATGGCGGTTGTTGCTGTTGGTGATTTTGATTCATGATGGAACGAAAAGTGATTACCAATTTTTTTTACATGGCAAACTTACCGCACTTTTTAACTTACCTCACCTTAAGCTACCTCACTTTTAACTTTTACGTTAAAGCATTTATAAAACTATGAAGCCGCGCGCACCCCGTACCACTACAGTAGATTGCGAATGGTGTGATGAACCTTTTCGCAAGAAGCAAATTCAAGATCACGAACGTCAATGCGAAAAAAATCTGTGGCGTAACTTGGTTACTTCTGGCCCCCCGCAAAAGCGCCAGCGCGTTGAAGCCCCGTATGATCTGACTACTGCCCTGAGTAGCTCCAGTGCGGCACCTGATCTTAATGCCAAAAGTGACGATGATTTTCCGTACCTCGATGAGATAAATTCTGGCTTTGATATGATGTCAATAGCTTCGGAGACTATATCTAACAGCGAAGTTGATGCTGCTATGCACGTCGACGACAATAATGATGAAGGTACGAGTTCTGGTGGCGAGAATGCCGAATCCGTTCGCGAGCAAGGTGTCGAATCCACCATCCAGGGTGGCAGATACGTCAGTCAGCAAGATGACGAACAAAGCTACGTGGAAGGCAGATCGAGTGATGAGGAAGGCGAATCGGATGATGAGGAAGACGAATTGGATGATGAGGATGGAATGAGAGTAGGCGAAAACCCTCATCCAGTAACAGCAGCAATCGATGAAGGAAAGCCTATCATCTGCCATGTACCTGAGGCCCAACCGTTTGATGAGCAATTGAAACGCAGTGTTGAACTATACAACATTGTGCAACAAAAAGGCATAATGGACAGCGCATACTCCAGTATTCTGAAGTTCATTAATGAATGTCTTGCTACTCCAGAATTATGTAAGCTTATTTATTTCGAGTTTTGGTGTGCGGTATGCTTATACTATGAATCACTTCAGCCGGAAAACAGATTATGTCGAAGTTCAAGGCCGAATCCACGCTCGCGAGAATGTACCCTGTGAAGCCAATTGACTACCATTACTGCCCAAAAGGCTGTACATTATTTACCGACTATGTCAGTGTACAGTGCCCGACATGTCGCGAACCGCGGTACAAAGTGACGGATTTGCCTCAATATCGACCAAGAGCATCCCTGACGTATATGCCACTGGCTCAGCAGCTAGCAGCACTAGTATCCAACGATACGAAGCGCGAACGCCTGCTTGCATTATCCAGCCGTGAAAGCGATGAAGCTGGGAAACTGAAGGACTTTTTTGACGGTTCCGTATATCAAGGTCAGAAAAAACGCTTTTTC
This sequence comes from Fennellomyces sp. T-0311, assembly GCA_025266875.1. Taxonomy (NCBI): domain Eukaryota; kingdom Fungi; phylum Mucoromycota; class Mucoromycetes; order Mucorales; family Lichtheimiaceae; genus Fennellomyces; species Fennellomyces sp. T-0311. The sequence continues at coordinate 11,618 of JALLLT010000096.1, forward strand.
GACGCGATTTGGATCTTGCTATTATGTTGTATGTCGATGGATTCGTCCCTTTTCGTAAAGGAAGGTCAAATATGACAATCTTCAACATCATATTGCTGAATCTCCCGCCAACGGAAAGGTAAGCTAGGTTATGTGTCTTCTAAGACGCAATACTACATCGATGCATAGACAAGTGCAATTTCTCACGAATCTTTTACCTAATAGATATAAGAACGAAAATATGATCCAAGTTACCATATTACCAGTCAAGCCAAAGAACATGGATGCATTTCTAGAGCCTTTGTTCATTGAACTTCGCAATCTACAAATGGCTGGATTGGAAATACGTTCTTTCAATGGTATCTTTTCACTGAACGTCCATTTGATGCTAGCCACAGGAGACCTTGTCGCTACACAGGAGCTTGCACATCACGGAACATATAGAGCTAAGTATGGATGTCGTATATGTCCAATCCAAACCATCACTGGACATAGTCCGGATGGTCCTGGTGACGGTAATTACTTTAAAGGATCACATAATGTTTTGGAAGGATTTCGATATATAGAGCAATTCCAAAATGGTCATCCAGTAAGTTTTTGTTCAGTTACGATGGACCCGCTTTCTTACACCTATACTTAATATAGGATCTATCTATGAAGGCAAGAACGAAATTTGCCAAGCTATCTAGCTTTCACGGAGCATCATTCTTTGGCCTCGACGAAATGCATTTGCTTGGAGCAAATTGCTCCAAACGTATATGGGAGATGATCTCGAGTAGCTTTTGCAATGCATCGACACCATTCGAATTGACAACGACGTCCCGACAAACTATTGGTAATTCTGTAGAAGCATCATCTGCAACAATTCCTTCTTCAGTCTTTGAAGGTGATTTTCGAAGTAAGTAAAAAATTTTAATATCATCTTGTGCAAAATACTAACCACTAATGCAATAGACTATCATACGAAACCTGGCACGATGTGATCGGTGGACTGGTTGTGTTTCCTGCAATTTGTGGTGCCAACAATGGTTTGTGATATGCTTGGACTAGAGCTTGGACCAGAAAAATCAAAGGCTGTAATCGACACATTGGTTGCTCTTGTCACCAGATGTAGTATATCCTTACTTTGGAGCATACCGCAGGAGGATATTGCTACGATGGAAAGGTATGATGCATACCGTAATAATATTTAATGGCGAAGAGATAACGACTAATACGAGGTTTAGCTCGTTTGTGAAGTGGCATCACTACTTGTATGACCATGCTGACCTGTGCATGTACAACTCGATCATGCATTATTTACGACATATACCGGAGATAATCAAGCACCTTGGTCCTCTGCGAGGAATCAGTGCGAGGTCAATGGAACAGGCTATAGGTATATTGAATGGTCGACGCATTATCTCTGTATTTTGACAGATATCCTACATAGGCTTTTTTAAGCGTCGTATTAAGTCCCAAAAGAATCCAGGAGCCAATGTGGGCAACATACTTCGCCGTCAGCAAGCCTGTAGATACTACAATTTACTTGAGCAGCAGGAAGACGCTTCGAATGACAATGACGACGACGGATTGACGAAAGCGTACACGATCCAGAACGGTGCAGATGATATTCAACTTTGGAATCATTTCTCAAAGAAAGTGTCCCATTATTCTGGAGGAAATGACGATTTGTGCGAATATCTTGCCAAGTTTTGGAGACGCAAATTCCCTCACGATAGAATCCAAGATGCTGACATATTGGACGATGATATCATGGTAGGACGGCGACTTTTCATAATCGATACAGTATACGACGCCAGAAAAACCAAGCGGAATACCACCAAGCTTTGTCACTTCTTAAAGTTTGATATTGAAGTGGATTTGGATAAAGGGAGAACACGCTTGGTAGAGCGGCGGGACGAAGTCCAAACGTTTTTCGGAGAAGCGATACTGTTTTTCACGCATAAGTACAAAGGTAAGGAGAAGCAGTATTTAATAGAGATTTTATAGACCAATTTTCGATCTTAGGCAATGAGAAAATGTTGTGTTTTGTGAATATGTTTGAAGGGGTGAAGCTGAACAGCGGCGGTTGTCCGTATGGATCTCACACAGTTGGCTATACGGGCAGACGATATGTTGTGGAAGTAGAGGCAATAAAAGGGCATGCTGGGATTTTGAAGATGCCATATTCAAGTGGCCGTGCCAGTCCTGATACAGCAAACAGATATTATTACATCTACCCACAGATGGTGCCAAATAGTATCAAAGTTGGTCAAATTGCCTTGCTTTAAGGACACTACAACATCGACTGCTATATTAATATCGCTAATAAATACGTATTCATAGAATTTTATTACAACATTCTCTTTCGCGAAATAAAATTAAGCTAAATAAGGCACTGGCTATATGATAGTAAACATGCTATGATCCAAGCAAATCATGCAAAGGGGCCGATAATGCTTATCGAGCTTTAGGAGAGACGCCAGCGTTTACAAGATTTTACAAGGAAACCACAAGATTTCACAAGTAAAATAAATTATTTTCACTCCGCGTCCCGGTTTAGGCTAGACCAGTTATGTTTTACAAGAGTTCACAGGAATTCACAAGATTTTACAAGACTTCTCGGGCCATTTTTTATGGTGCTGCTTTCTGTGTATATAGCTATATACCATTGCCAACTAGCATATTAAGCTCTCTCTCTTCATCTCGAAGTACGTGATTCACAATGGTGCGCGGTAACTGATTTTTGGCACCCTTGTATTCACTACAGTGGTATGGACGATAGGATGGCATATTGGATCGCAGAGTAGTGTATCAATTGATTACAAAAGAAAAGACAAAGTAAAAAATGGTCTGTGCACAGAATGCTATTTATTCCAAGACAATTAATCTGTGCTATGCTGGCATTTTGCCGGGCGTTCATCCTCGAGATCGGATGGAGGGAGCATGTCATCGTCATCTTCATCCTCCTGTCCATTTGCCTCATCCTTCCGTCCAAAATACATGTCCTCATGGGACTCGTACCTCTGCGGGATATAGCAGCTGTGTTTGGAAATGTAATTGTCCAGCTGCAAAGCTAAAAGAAGATTTCGACTCTGGTTCCTATAAGTGTAAATCGTCAGCATCATATTTTTGATAGAAATAAACGTATGCATCATACCATTTTCTTTTCACCACCTCCTGAAGCGCACTGTCTCCCCTATAATAACCACGATGGTATGATGCGAGAACATACTCATCGTCACTGTTTTCCTTCAGCGCCTCTATTACACTAAATTATTATGATTAATACTTGGTTATGATGAAGTCGCGTATATACAGGAGTACTTACAGATAACGGCGAAGATCTGCCATCATCTCCTCAAATTCCTTCAGCTTTTTCGCGGCATTGCTGTTGACCAGCCAGTCGTCGTCCTCCTTCGGGAAGGTCTTTTCGACCTTCGCAATCTCATCCAGGATACTACATCAGAGTTAGTAGTGCTATTAGTTTGATATGGATCATATAAAATTACTTGTCATTGTTCGTGCTTGCGTCGTAGCTCATATTTTGAAATTGAATAAATAGTATTCCACTGAACACAACCCTAAACTCTTTCAATACTGTAACAACATCATAACCTTACTTGTCTGTTTTCATCGCACCAAAGAGAGAAGTCGTACATAACTTGTACATCAGTACTTCGTCATAATCAAGAATCTAAATTGAAGATAATCCGAAGATTGCATCAGCAGTAATTCATTAATTTTACCTTCAGGCAATGTTAGTATAAAAGATAACAGAGAGTATTCGTTTATGATTCAAAATGAACCTTTGGAACGGAAGGTGGTTAAAGGTGCAGTGCTGTGGTGTAACACTCTCAGTAACAAGCTGTCCGTTTCTCTAAAAATACCTTATTCCATATGGTGCTCTGTGACACACAACCGTATCTTTCTACTTATGGACTTTTAGAGACGTAAAGACCACTTTACAGCTTGCCAATAATATGCTTCTGCAAATATATGCCGAGAACTTAAATTCTCGCACAATACAGGTAGTCTGTACCAATAATAAGCACAAGTAGAAAGTATATATTTGTTATTTGTATCTGTATCAATATATATGCAGCTGAAGTAAGATTAATAAAACAAAATGAGATGGTGGGTGAAGTGTTTGAAAAAAAAAGTACAATGAGTAAGTCGGTAATGTTGTCTTTAATTTGGTATGTAATGACAACATGATGTAGCAATGTAACCTCATGTAGCATTAATAACGGAGTCAAAAGCATTGCTATTAAAAAACCATAATCCTCGTAAGTAAATTTATATATTGTAGCAACTGTTTTCGCAGAGCGCGTATTTCAGCATGCTGACAGTATGTCTGAAAGATTTCTGAAATACAACCTTTCAGACAAACATTTTAGAAGGCTGAAATAAGTCTGAAAGATATCCTTTTTTGCAGTGGCTAATATTGTTATTATAAGTAAAAACACGCTTGCACCAAATATGACAGTGTATATGATACAGCGACACAAATGATGATAGCACACCCCTGTTGGACAAGTCATATTTTGACAATTGACCGGGTTTAAAAAAAATACACTTTTCCCTCGTTATTCTCTTTCTTTTCTTTCTCCCAGTATTTTTTTCCTTAAGAATCACAGCGTTATATTAATCTTCATAGCAAGCTTTGAATTCTTTAATTGACATTCACTGGGCGAAAAAGGAATAATCCCCTAGTGAGAAGTATGAGACTATGCTAGGGGATTATTGACAATCCCGGGTGTAATGCCCCATTTTCAAGACAGGGGATTATTCCAGAGCAACTCGACGTTATTAATAATCCACTAGGGGATTATTAAAATGAGCGGCAAAACAGAGGGCCCATGTTTTTTATGTAAACGGCAGGTATACAACTTTAACTTTAATCTTGGTGTAATGACGCGGTACATCAAAGCTGTATGGAAGGTTTCTTTTTGTGTAAACATATACAGGGGCACTGTTTTGGTACACGCGTTGTTTATTTCGGAAGAGGCAGGGATCGTCTTATTTTTGGATTCGATATGGTTATTGATTTTAGCAGCAAAATTGGCAAAATGGTGGTAGCAAATTATGGTTTTAGCAGTATAGCATTTTTATTATCAGAACAGACGAATAGTACTATTTAATTTCTATGGATCTATATAGCACAGGGTAGTCCGATGTGAACGGTGATAGTGATAACTGCAGAAAGTATCAGAAATCCCGAACGCAACGGCATGGTGATGACTAACGCGTGGAAGATTCACCTTGGAAAGCCAACGGGTACCATGATAGCAACAGTGTGACAAGAGTGATATTGCTGTCAAGGTAGACTGCGTGGGAACCGCCAAAGAAACAACTACTACAAGGGTAAGGGTTAGAAAGGATTGCCATACAGCAAAAGGAGAAACGTACCTTCTGTTTGGAACAATACCCGTGTGGCAGATCTGTTTAAAAAGAGTTTGTTTATCTCCCTGCAAATGAAGTTTGTAAATCGCATACCTTTATAGATTAAGCTGCTGAAATGGAGAACCCCGGTGGCAGTGCAGATAAAGTATAATAGGGGGTTTCAGAGTTGAAAATCTGGTTGCATATGCAAAAAATTTATATAAACTATTCATTTCCCGATGGCCAATAAGATTTTATGTCATTTTTTCAACTCTGAAACCCCCATGCATAAACTTGCCATAAACTAGACATAAAAAAAAGCGCTGTTTACAAAATGATTACACAAACTTTTTTCTTCTTCTTCAGAAACAGTTTATTGTGTAGAAGGCATGGGCAGCTTATTTACACGTTCTTTTAATAACTCGCGTTTCAAGTGAAGCAATGATAGAAGGATATGTCACAACTGTATGAAGCAAGCACACAAATTATTTGTCATTTATATAGCTGTGTAAAAGGTTATCACATCTTATTTTCAAAGCCTATGTTACTCTCAGTTGTTCACAGATTCTGTTGGCTGCAACGCGATGACAATCCTGAGTCACTCGCTTCTATTCTATGTGAGGACTCATCAACGCAATGTCAGTTCAATATATCATGAGTCATGCCTTCTTCATTGGGCCAGATTTTTCCATCAGCATGATCCAGTTTGCGCTCCACGATCCTGTTGGCTCGATGACCACACTGACCCTGAGTCACCTCTGACTTCCACCTGTTGTTGTATCCACAACATGATTATGGCTTATGCATCATTTACCCTTGTTTGCTTATTGACAACGGGTTACTTTAATTTTCCGATTTACAGCCACATCCCTGTCTTGACATGCGTTCATCGTAATAACCTTGCCTATCTTAGTGAAACCCACATAACCCTGGTTACCACAGCGGTTCATGTGCCTTACAACCATGTCAATGATCCAACCCCTCGAGAATAAGCTTTTATTATTTAAAGTGATGATTCAACATACGAAATAAATCAGTTATTACTTGAGTCTCGTCACTTACCGGCCTCTTCTTATTGTTGAATATCACACCTGTGATATCCCATTACCGCTCGTATTATATTGGATGAGTCATTCTCAGATTGTCCACTCGGTAGTACGAAATGTCCGCTTGTGATACCATTGACTTTATGTCAACTTTTGCATATGCAAAAAATTTTTTATGTCATTTTCCAGGCGACATAAAAAATTTTGCATATGCAAAAAGTTTACATAAACTTTCAGCCAATTAGATTTTATGTCAAAAATTTTATGCTTTGCATATGCAACCCCATTTTCAACTCTGAAACCCTCTAATGTGAGCTAGCGTTATAGGAGGAAAACTTACTACAACCGATAGTTTGCTTCGTTGAGGGTAATATGATAGAAAGGAAAGCACAACAGGAAGCACTAGAGCAAAAAGTGTTGGTGATTACATTATAAAGAATAGCGAAAGTAGTGAGTTACCTGGAGCTCCGGTGTAATAGTGGTGAAAAGTAGAAAGAGAGACGAACTCAATGTTTAGCTGAGAGATGCCCTTTTTATATTCGTTGAGATCACAGTCATTGCCGAAAACGTCCTTGCCGGTATATATAGCATAAGTATACACAATATAAGGTTCTTCCCGCTTTTTTATCGGTTTTCCACTACTAGCACGCAACTGTAAACCATCATAACGTATACTATCGCAGTGCAGAGTAAAGGTGCGGAAAAAAAGATACACTCCCCTTTTTGTCTGACAAGTACTTTGCCTAGTTTTTTACGGTTTTTTACTAAGATAGTCACAAATTTGAGCTTAGTAAAGCGTGTTCCTGACACCTTGTTTCAGTACTTCCACTTAAGAACATCATGTCAAACGAAGATTGGACACCTCCCAAGCGTAATGCAGCAGCCATGTCGGCCAATGAATACTGCATCGTTATGCAAGTACTTCATTCTTTGAAGCAAAAAACGGTTTTACCCAATGTAACACGTGGCACGAAACTACGCAAGCTACTTCCTATGGTCTGTGGCGTGTCACTCGACGTTGCGCAACACGCCATTCATATGTACAATCATCAACAATCACCCACCAACACATCAGCGATCGGACGTCCAAAATTGGAACTCGAACATGAGTACACAAGAACAATTCGCGAGATCGTGCTCGAGGCCGACCGTAAGGCAGAGCCTATGTCTGCAGTTAGTCTGAGCAAGCTGCTCCTTGCACAAGGGCACGTTGTTGGAGAGCGAACGTTGCGCAACCACCTTCGTCATATAGGATTATACTATGGGAAAGGTCATAGACGGAACACCCTGCATGACACCGTGGCCAATGTTCAGTATCGACACACTTACCTTGAAAAACGACTAGCGAACTTGAACAGCAATAGTCTTCCAATCCAGCCTGAGGTTTTTTTGGACGAGTCCTACTGTCATCTTTTCCACCAGCAAAAGCTGACCTGGTTGCCTCATGGTGGAACAGTAAAGGATGCTGGAAGGAAACAGATGATGGTGATCTTCGGTGCCTTCGTTGTTGAGCGGCAGGACAACTAGCTGCGTGCTGAAATAGTGAAGGGCGAGAAAGGCTTACTTATGTGGCCAGTTAAAGGACTGCCTCGCGGCAAAACGACTAAGCAAGTTGGTAGACCTGTAGCTGACAATGACGCTTGGAAAGATCTTCCTGAGGCCGTTCGTGAAGCCAACATAACGCCCGATCTACATAACTACCACAGGAATTTCAACGCGGAGTTATTTGAATCAATATTTGAAGATCTATGCCAAACACTTTCTGAAAGGCATGGTGCATGTCATATCCATATGGATGGTGCAAAGTATCACATGCGAAAGGAAAACGCCATTCCTGCAATGTCTTGGAACATGACGAAGATCAATGAATGGTACAGTTCCCAAGATTATGTGAGACGCCCAACAATGCGACGAGGTGCCAAGTACACCAAGAAACAGTTGGTTGATCATGCAAAGCGGTACCAAGACCGGGTTACATATGCATCATATGAAATCGCTCGCAAATATGGGCATACCATCATGAAAACTCCTCCATACCATTGCGAGCTGCAACCTATCGAAGGTCTATGGAGAGTCGTAAAAGAGAAGGTAAAAGTAAGGCACTCTAGCGCTAAAGATACCATGTTAAGACTACGAAACTGTCTAATGGAAACTTTTGCTGAAGTGCCTGAACAAACCCTCATCTCTCTGTATCGCAAGTCTGTCGATTGGTGCAACACTTACCAGACCTTGCGTGAAGAAGGTAGAGATCAAGGAATTGAACCAGACGAGTCTGATATGGAGGATGCAAGTGTAGGAGAAGGTAGCGAAGATGACGAACAAGATGAGCAATAAATTTTGAACTTGGAAAAATTTCGGAGTAATCAATTTAAATTTTCTTGTTTGCTCAAATATTTTTATTAAGAGTTCACCTATATGCAATGCACATTAAATGTTGCTCGATCACAAAGATATTTTACAAGAGCAATTACTCTAGGTGTAGGCTATGATCTGTATTAATTTCAAGTAGGCTTTCATAGTAGAAATGGGGCGGTTTTTTGATTTGAATAGGGGAGTGGATCTTTTTTTCCGCACCTCTATTTACTTATATACTAGATGTCCAACAACAACAACAACAACAACGAGTTGACGCACTTTGAGCGTATTCGCGCTCAAGAGAATGCTGAGGCAATGCAGTCTTTGATTGCAATGGTCCATAGTCTGCAGGACCAAAACAATCAGCTGCAGGACCAAGTCAATCAGCTGCAGGCACGGCTACTCGAGAATGAGCAGCAGATGCAACAGATGAGTGCTCTGCTTGCCGGCCAGCAGCTCGCGAGCCAGTCTGTTGTGGTGTCTGGGGCTGTGGCTACCACCATGCCCGCTGTACCTGCAGCTGTCGAATACAGCCAGGAAGAACGTCGCGCTGTTGAGGTAGAATGAATCGAGAAACTGAGATGAGCAAGTATTTATCATGTGCTTAGGATCTGGTGCATAAAAGAGTGAAGTCGTTGCAAAACGATTCAGTGGCACCGATGGAGTTCGACTTCACGGTAACTTATCGTGCCGAGGCCAATAAGGAGATGGCCAAGGCTGTAACGGACTATGTTCACGCACAGCCAGGTGCCGTGAATGATAGCAAGTTCATTCGCAGCGCAGTGCAGACGTACTACAACACGCTGCGAAGAAAATACAACACGCCCAAGGCCAAGGCAAATGCAAAGATGCGCAGAAGTCGACGAACGAACCGGGTGACGGATGTTTGTATCTATTAAAATATAGGAATACCAAGTTCTAATGTATAAAATGATCTGTAGAAGCTGAAGGCGCGCATCACCGCGTATAACATGAACTCGACTATGCTGAAAGCAACTTTTCCTGGCGGAAAGAGATATCTGGAACGTGAGTGCATGTCTTCAGAACTCAATGACATGGAAGGCAGCACGAAAGTCCTGCGTTATCGAGTACCTGCGTTTCGCACGGAAGGGGTAAGGATTTTTCTTAGGAAAGAGCTTTATTTTTCTGAAAATATGGCGTTGTTATGTAGGTGGCCCAGTACTTTGCCAAACTTGATGGCTACACCAATAAGGGCAAGAGACAACAGCGCCACTATGGCCAAGATGTCGCGATGGAGGATGCCGGTGCTCAAGGGGAAGGTGTTGCATATGAGGCCGGCATCGCTCCCGACCGTGTAGGAACTGGCCGCGGAAGAAAGAGCGATGGCGAGTTCCAGCTGAGGGAGGAAGTAGACGAGGAGTGCAAAGTTATGAGTGCCGCTCTTATGGCTGATCAGCCTTCTTGGACACTTTAAAAAAAATATTTATCTTATCCAGCAACAATTTTTTTGGTGGCCAACAACTTTTTATTTTTAAATGGTGATTCTTTTTGGCAGCAGGATGACAACCATCAAAGCCTTGTCAGCATCTATTTGCGGCCCATGCAGGACAACGGCAACTTGCGAGTGGATCCGATGGACCGGGACAATGCAGCTGGCAGCTTTGGGCATGTATTGTGTGTGCCATTCTTCAAGGGTGCCGCTGGTGAAGCGTTGGCAGGATGGCGGAACAGGTCGGTACCAACAAACAAAGGCGAGGTAATGGTGCGTTTGCTGTCGGCCCAAGACGATCGAAGCGCGAAAAAAGTACTGAACACGGCCAGTCCAAGCAACAGGATCATTACCTTGGAAGTATATGGCCTGGATGTGCGAGCCCCGTGGTGTTGATGCTGCTGCTGACCGGTATGTCTGGCCGAAGATCTCGATCGCTCGAAACTTTTCGACTGTTCGTTGAACAAAACGACGCGTGAGCAGACCCTGATTCTCGTCGAAAATCTCGTTCGTGTGGTAGGTGTCTTGAAAGAACTGAAGTAGCAGCTGGTAGTGATCTTCATTCAAACGTACTTCAACACCGTCAGCCATGGAAGCAAAGGTAGCTGGCGGCATTGGTTCCGATCCGGTGACGTTGATTCCAAGACTTGGATTGACAGAGAAGTCGAGAAATCTCTCGTAATTGAAGGTACTTGCATGCTGGCGCTCGGGTTGACGGAAGGATTGACCAGCAATCCATAGCAACATGCCGAATTCTTCAGTGCGATCTTGGAAACGGTCAGACCAGCCTTGCACAAAGTCCACAGCGCCAGTCTTCTCAATGAACCGCTTCATGAAGGTCACCTCGAAGGAATCCTTCTGGTTGGTCTCAGCATCCTTCAAGTAGCCGTTGTATCTCTCGAACATGAAGACCCAGAAACCGTAGACAGGACCCGCGTCTTGCAAGCAGTCGCGTAAGTGAAGGTGGAGGTGCATGTTAGGCGTCACTGATAAATCACCATACAGTTCTGCACGCATGCGCACAAACGCGACAAGCTTTTGATGCGATTCATCGATTTCGGCATTTGTGATACGAGGTTTGATAATCAACCGGCAAGTGTCGACGAAAAGCATCCAATGGTCATACAGGTTCTGGGCCAAAACATGGTGGAGCACGTAGGGAGAGTATATCAGCGTCCATACCCTCCAGTCATCAGTGGTCATGAAGCCAAACTTCCTCTGGATCTTGCGTTGCAGAGTGGGCAATTCGGGAGGCAAGATGATCTGGTCGGCGAGTATTTGCATGTCCCTAAGCACTGATTCTGTCAGAATGCCTTGGTTCTTCCAGATGGTAACCATTCGAGCAGGAGTGCCAAGAAACAGGTTGTGCATAGGATCGATAAGCACGGCACGCGTGGCGTCAAAGTAGGAGAGGCGATGTAACTGCGACCAGCGCGTTCCATTCTCTCGCTCCAGTTGATAACGTGCAGGCTGGGTTGCTGCTGCTCGCCACATCTCGGCGAAACGGCGATTGTCGGCATTATGACGCAAGGTGTCCTCGGGGATGTCTACGCCGGCGTAGATCATGTTATGCGTTTTGGGATCGGTGATGAACTCTCGGTAGCACTTGTTGCAGGCGCGTGTGCTTGAATGGGCCGTAAAGCCACAGACCTTCCTGCTTGCCGGCATATCACACGCAACATTGAGCAAGGCCGCTCATACTTGAGTACTACGCATTTGGCGGGTCTGCATGGTGACGCCGGTATAGAGCTCACAAAGTTCATTGGTCAAGGGCTCAAGGTAGTTGTTCATTTCATAGGTGCTTGGCTCCTTTGGTCCGGGCATAACACCAACAAGGATGACGTTCTCTACCTTATAACGCTCCGCGCGAGGCAGGTTGTTCACCGTCAGGTAGATCGCGCCGCAAGAGTAACCACTGTCATAGGGTGCAAGCCAATCAACATTGAGCGTCAACATCAGGGATCGAGGGTCGTCGACAAATGTTGCGTTGTTTTCATCTTTGATTGAACGCCACATGGCCCCATGGTGAATGTCTGTTCTGGTAACGCCCAAGTACGGATGCTGCCGCCACTCCAAGATCTTTTGCTCGAAGCCGTCGCGCTTGAAGAGCTTCTGCAAGCTGTCAACCAGTGGATAGTACGCGAACTGCTTGACAGGTGTACCGGACGCACGAGGTGAGTTGTTGGATGATCCCTTGAATAGCCTTGTTGCACACACGTCGCCATTCAGATGCATGGTCGAGCAGGTTGCAGGCGCAGTGGCAGATTCGAAGATTGCATGACATGTGGGACAAGCAACATACAGCACGATCGGGTCGGTCAACTCGTTGAATCCGATACGGCGACGGATCGTGCGCATAGTACTTGGTATGTCGAATGCTGGGACTGGTACAGTGGCAAATAGCATCACAACAAAGCTGATCAGGGTGGCGGCGGTGCGTTCCGAGGTGTAGTGCAGTTGGAAGAGGACAAGAAACATGAGCGCAAAAAGTATTGGCTGTGGAATAAGAACGTTTGAGCGAGGACTTGGCTCAGGTACATCTAAAGCATCTTTGTTAGTTTACTATTGCTCAAAGTATGTAGTGTGCGCTCTCAACAAACCTTCGTTATCACCAATCAAGGCGGTCAGCTCATTTACCATCTCCATTGCGGGATCATTCTCGGACTCCTGATCTTCCGTTGGCTGTTCATGGAATAGTTCTTGCGGCAACGGTGGCTGGTTCGGCACAGTGGGTGCGCCTGGCAGTTCGTGTGGCAATGGTGCTATATACAATTTTTATCAGCAAGCTAGTTTTTAATATGTTTGGAGACATACCATCAGCACTGCGTTCGCCGTCCACAACCATCGGATCATCGGTTTGATGGTCGCCAGCTTCAACATCATGAGCAACGTCGTTTTGAACTGCAGTAGCGGCATCCATCGAAGCAGCACGTTGGGCTATTAATTAACTGTCAGTTGGACACATGAAAATGGTACAACGGTGGACTTTACCAATGATTGCGGCCAATCAGTCAGCTCTGGCGCGCTCACGATGTGCCTGATAGACTGCATCTCGCACAAGGGCGCCACGAGGGTTGGATTGGGTGCAGTATGTGCACATGCACAAGTACAATTGCTGGGATGACATTGAGGTAACAGGTAAGGATGGGTCTGAAGAGTATGAATGAAGTGCCTTTAATGATGCTTCTTGGATGCGTTTATATATCTTCTTGGCCTTTCAGTATGATGTGATCTACCGAAATAAACGTTCTTTGAACAGGTAATCACTTCCTTGGCAGCGTATTTTCTTGTTATTTCAAACTATCACGTCTCTTGGCAATCCAAATGGATCACACGTTGACAGGCCATGACACGATCCAGTATCACGTTTTCGAAATTCCTTTCAACTTCCTATATTGATTCTGTGTCTGCAGAAGTATGCTGATAAAAATAGCATCTAGCATAATTCTATTCCCTGGCATTGAAAGGTCATTGCCATGTGCAACGTTGCAAGGCTGCTTTTGAAAGAAGAACGCTACGAATGCTCGGTCATCATGTCCTCATCATGAAGGAATCAGTGACATTACGAATACTTTTTTCACTGCTGTTGCTAAAATTCCCTTTTTAGCGTTCTATACGGAGTTTGAAAGGAACGCTATAGGGTACATCGATGACGGAGCTGAGTCTGTCTGTACGCACAATTCGGTGTTTGAATAAAAAGTTAAGCTGTTGCTCTGGAACCGTGTTTCTCAGTTAATATCACCATGGCAAGGCCGCGATTAACTGAAGAGGAGCGTCTAATACGAAATGCTCAACGTCGTGAGCAAGAGGCTGAACGTTTGAGACGATTACGTCAAGATCCTGAGTACCGTGCTATAGAACGTACCCGAGATGCTGAACGACACAGACATCGACGAGAGAATGCCGAGTACCGTGAGCACGAGCGTCAGAGAGATGCTCAGGCACATCGAGAAAGACGTGCAGAAACTGCAAGAGATCAGCCCCATCCAGTAATGAAAAAGAATCAGTTAATTTCGTAGATCTGGCTTTAATCGGTTTTCATTAGGACCAAAATACTGAAGCTGATCTGAATGTCAATGAACCTCTCGAGAATACTGGAGAGGTAAGAGTTGTGCTTTCCATTCACAAACTATTATCTCAATTGTGCTACAGCAGGAGCAAGCCCCTGTTCGAAATCGTTGGGCATCTTTGGCTGAGAGATTTCGCACTACTGTGAAAGAAGGCCCCACACACGTTTGCTGCTGCTGTGGTGGCCTATGGTTCAGGTCTTCAGTCAGAACTGTCAATCGTCAAACACTGCTGGCAAATCATACGCCTGAGATTTTAGTGAATCTGATCTTTCATGTGAATTCTGCAGCTGCAAGTGATACACTATGCCATACTTGCTATTCGTATTTGAGCAGACGCGAGACTCCCAAGTTATGCCTAGATAATGGCTTGGAGTTTCCAGAAATTCCCCCAGTTCTTTCTCAGCTTACCAGATTAGAGGAACGTCTAGTTGCTGCTCGACACGTCTTTCAATCCATCTGGGCAGTGATGGGACCAACGGGACAATATCGGCAGCGAGGTGCGGTGGTCAATGTACCAGTTACGGTAAACACGTCAGTTTCGCAGCTTCCCCGGGCAATGGATGATTCTCAAGTGGTTCATGTTCAACTGGCACGACGACTTATATATCGCAGCAATTACATCGATGGAAACGTCTCGCCGAGAAAAGTTGCAGATGCTGCAATATATCTTACGCAGCAAGCACCATTGTATCGATCTTTAAACATCATGATGTCCAACGATTGGCTAGCTCAACATCTGCCAACAGCTCCAGTTGAGGAAGGAAACCAGCCACTGATGGAAGATCAAAGTTATGAGGAAATGGAACCTACAATGGAAGTTGAAAATGCTGGAAATGACGAAGATTACTTCGACATTGACTGGTCTGACGATCATTTCAGTATTGAATGGTCTGACAATGGTTCGATTACTGAGGATACTGAACCAATCAATCCGGGTGGGCAAGAAACCCTTCTCGTTGGGGATGAAGGACTGCGGATGGCCCCAGCAGAGGGTCATACACCTTTGTCGCTCATTATGGATGACAATGCTGAGTACCTTGCTTTCCCTAAAGTATTCGCTGGGACAAAGATGACACCAACATACAATGGCAGAAAGATATCATATACAGACGTAGTTAAGTCAATGGTGCGTCGCTATGATCGTCGAGTTGTGGAACGTAACGACCTTTTGCTACTCATGTATCGAAAGCGCCAACTGCTTCAGCTATCAACAAACTGCAATGTCATACTTCGAAAACGTACTTCTAGACATGGAAATTTCACAGCACGAGACGTAAGGGATTTTGGAGCAGTAGACAGCATGATATCCAGAAATGAAGGATACAAAGTCTTTTCGGGTATACGTTCATCAGCGGAATATTGGAAAAAAGAAAAAACAAAGGTGCTTGCACTCGTGCGTCAATATGGTGTCCCAACACTGTTTGTCACCCTCTCAGCTGCAGAAACGAAATGGCGCGAGTTAATCAAAATACTCAAAGCCGTCGTGGATAACGAAGAAGTTACGGAGGAACAAGCCGAAGCACTGGAGTACAACGAGAAGGCCAGGCTTATCCAAGCAGATCCAGTAACGTGTGCCAGATATTTCGACAAACGTTTCAGAGAATTGCAGAAAACATGGATCGCAGAAGATGGGCCGTTTGGTCATCACAGAGTAGCACATCAGTACCACCGAATCGAATTTCAGCACCGAGGATCTCCCCATGCCCATATGCTCATCTGGTTGGAAAACGCCCCTCTATACCAAGCAACCGATCCTCAAAGTGAAACCACCGTCTGCCAGTTCATTGATTCAATAATCCGATGTGACTCCACACCAAGTTCTGAGGATGACGACCTCCCCACATTACTTCGACGTCAACAACACCACCACACCCGCACCTGCTTCAAAGCCACACGTCCCAACAAATGTCGCTTTGGTATCCCATTCTTCCCGATGGACCGCACTCGCATATTGACCCCATTGCCCGAGAATACGGATTTTAATGCCAATCGTCTAAGGGAGTTAAAAGCGATTCATGACAGAGTGCGCGCATATCTGGAATCCGATCAAGGTAATTCCCAGCCGACATTCGAGCAATTTTTGACTGCAATCTCGTTGCCATTGGATGAATATATCCTTTGTATCCGCCGAACCTTGAAGAAAGAGAAGATTTTTTTGCGAAGAACACCTTCCGACATTTTCCGTAATCCGTACTCTGAAAAAATATTCCGTCTCCACCAAGCGAACATGGATATCCAATTCGTTCTAGATCCATATGCGTGCTGCACCTATATCGTTGATTACATTAACAAAGCAGACCGTGGACTCAGCGAGATGCTCAATAGAGTAGTTGAAGAACACCGCGCCAACAATCAGTCAATCAAGCAGATGATCCGTGCAATGCAAAACACGTTCTACAACAATAGCGAAGTATCAGCGCAAGAAGCAGCATACGACATTCTGCGTATTCCGATGGCTGTGTCTACCTCGAAAGTCGTTTTCATTCCAACTGCACTGCCAGAAAATCGTCGTCATATGCTCAAATCACAGGATGAACTTCGTCAATTAGATGCTGATTCCACTGACTGCTTTGTCCCTGGCCTTATAGAGCACTACTGCAATCGCCCTGATGAGCTTGAGGGTTTAAACCTTGCCCAGTTTGCCTCTCGCTACGAATACTCGAAACGCCATCCTAGGCGCCGAGCCAGAAATCAATCGGAAGAAGAACAAAATGAAGATGATGGATCTGACAATGAAGACGATGCCACACCTACTCTCTCAGTGATTCTACAGCTTCGTAACAACTCCGGCTTTATTCGACTTCGGACCAAGGGAAAAGTTATACGCTACTACAAATACCGCCTAGACACAGATGCAGAAAGCTACTACCGCTCAATGCTAATGCTCTTCCGACCTTGGAGAGATGAGGAAGACGAGCTCATTGATATTGACCATGCAGCGGTCTTCATGGAACATCGAGAAGATTTACTCAGAAATCATCGAGAGTTTAACTTCTTTGACGACGTGGCACTCGATGAAATTATGACCGAAGCTGAGCGTACCGCAGGAGACCGAATTGGTGATCAAGAAGACGATCCCAATGCACCCCGCGAAATCAATGAATTTCGTAACTTCGTCCTGAACGATCCGGATAATGTCGTCGATGTTATGCACGAGATGGGTGAATATGAGCGACAGCCATATATCGAACGAATTACCACTCCTGGGCGCCTCAACGACAACGACTACCACTCGTTAGTGGCGCGTTTAAACGAAAGGCAACGAGACTATCTCTTCAACGTTCTTGCACATATCCGTTCTTCCGATCAACCGGAGCCACTGTATCATTTTGTTACAGGGGGAGCGGGTACTGGAAAAAGTTTGCTCATATCAGCCTTATATCAAAGTTTAATTCGTATTTTCGATACCCGGAGAGACCGAGATCTGGACAGACCGTCTGTTGTCCTTACAGCGTTCACAGGAAAAGCCGCATTCAACATATCGGGACAGACAGCTCACTCACTATTCCACCTCCCCGTCAACCAGCGAGACCTAAATGAACTCTCGCCGGATGTTTCGAACTCAATGTCAGTATCTCTTTTCGAAGTACAGTACATCATTATCGACGAAATCAGTATGCTGTGTGAAAGGACATTGCGTTGGATCGACCAGCGCCTTCAACATATATTTCACACCAATCGAATGTTTGGGGGTAAAAGTGTCATTGCAGTCGGTGATCTTTATCAGCTTCCACCCGTTTTTGGCAGTCCAGTGTACACAATTGATACCAGTAACCCACTGGAGAGCATGTTAGGCATTCCACGGTGGCGAAGCTTTACAATGTTCAAACTAACAGAAATTATGCGCCAACAAGATGATCTTATCTTCGCACGAGCTCTGAACAACATGGCTGTTGGCCGTATGACAGAAGAAGACGTGGCCTTAATCAACACAAGATGCAGTAACGAGCTCCCAGCAGAGGTATCAAATCATGATCCTGTCCATCTCTACTTCCGGAATCAAGATGTCGATAGCTATAATATTCAGATTTTGGAATCTCTACCTGGCGAAGAAACTATATCTGAGGCGCACGATTCTGTTTCTGGTCAAGGCCCACGTGAAAGACGCCAAGCACTCCTTACACAAGCGCAAGCCATTCGACGAGTAGATGCAATGGGGTTGGATTACACTATTCGCTT
The DNA here is from genome assembly GCA_025266875.1 of Fennellomyces sp. T-0311. Classification (NCBI taxonomy): domain Eukaryota; kingdom Fungi; phylum Mucoromycota; class Mucoromycetes; order Mucorales; family Lichtheimiaceae; genus Fennellomyces; species Fennellomyces sp. T-0311. The sequence goes on from JALLLT010000096.1 coordinate 30,064, forward strand.
GAAAATTGGAGCTCGATATATGGTTACTAGCAATGTGAATACTGCGGACGGGATTGTCAACGGGGTTACGGGCAGACTTCGGCGCATCGATAATGGAACCCATCGTGATGGTAGTGGACGAACGAAACCCCTACGAGTCTGGATTGAGTTAGATGATGAACGATGCGGTGCTGATGCTCGGAGGACATTGCGACGCTATATGGCAGACAATCAATTGCCACAGACATGGACACCGATTGAACCGACAACCTTCGTTATCAAACGATCCCAAAGGGGTAGAGGTAATTTACAAGTTTCAAGGACCCAGTTTCCTATCGTCTTGGCCGAAGCAATTACGATTCATAAGTCACAAGGAGATACATACGATAACGTTGTCGTTTCCTTGCGTACACGTCTCTCGCGCGCACTTTTATATGTCGCATGTTCTCGAGCAAAGACACTTTCCGGTTTATACTTAGTCGGTGGTACATTCAACCCTCCTAACCCATTAGCCGATGGTGACCCCATCAATGTGGAAATGCAGAGACTCGAGCAAAGCCAACTGATCCCAAGATTCGCCTTCCTGCATAATACAAATAACAACGTCGAAAAACAAATTATCATCCACAACATTCAAAGCTTGCGCGCTCATGTTGACCAAGTAGCCCAGGACCCGGTGTATCTTACCTCATCAGTTTTGCTATTTAACGAAACGCATACAGCTGTTCATGATCGAATTGATATTCCTGGCTTTACTTTGTGCGCTGCTGCTGACCAAGCCCGTCGTCATAGTCCTAAAGGCTCGCGCATATATGTGAATGATAGTCTCTATGATCGTGGAACACATCTTTACAGCAACATTATGTCATTCGCTCAAACCAAAAGTATCAGTATAGCTGCAATCTCACTGGACGATACGACCTTGTGCTCAGTTTACGCTTCTCCTGGTACTACACCACAACAAATCATCGATGTATTGTCACCTGTTTTGGATCTTGCCGACACAAAAATTATCGTTGCCGGAGATTTCAACATCGACTTTCACACGGATAACGACAGGCGACAACGCTTTCTGCAAATGCTTTCCGAACTTGGACTCAGACTTGCTTTCGATAACACCCAGCCTACAACAATCAGTGGTACCAGCATTGATAGTATTTTTACTTCTTTCCCTACCATTAGTAGTGGTCTATACTATTCGGTCACAAGCTATCATCTACCTTTGTGGTTGCGTTACGAATAAAATGATCGGTATGAGCTGTTATTTGCTTAGTAGTATACGAGCCGGCTCACCGTTGAATGACGCGAAGCGTAGCGAAGGGGCTCATTCAGTTGAGCGTAGCGAGACAGGTGACGTGCGTTATGCATAAAGTAACATAGAGTTTAATAGAGTAGCTGTAGGATTAGTAGAATAGCTATAGGGCTTGTAAAATAGCTATAAGGTTTAGGGAGACACACTCGCGAAGCGAGTGCTAGGGTTTAGTCGGAGTATAGAACGCGCAGCGTCGCTAAGATTTAGGGTCTTAGCGGTTTAGGGTTTTATTTTGAATGTTTATCAGCCCACTGCTTTTACGGTTCACCACTCAGCTAACTTCAACAAAAAAATAAACTATCGTGAGAATTCCCTTACAGCTTGCTTCACTTTTGCCAAGCACCGCTATGGTTTTACAAGAGAAGTTACTTTTACGCATTGCCTAAATCAGGGTTTCTTGTGTTGTCCATTGACGAATTACACCGGAAATACCTTTCCCGCCTTGTATGTGCTCACAAACGATGTCCAAAATACCGGAAATACATCTTAAAAGCTATTTTGTCTTAAATGGCCTTTCATGGCCATTCATGGCCTTTAATGGTTTCAGAGGTTGATTTGGCTACCCCCTTGCTTGGAAAGCCCTTCATGGCCATGCAAGATTACCAGGAAGAATTTTATGGCTATCCACGTCACAAGTTATTTCTTTCTAGACCATTAATGGCCATTGAAGGCCTTTTGCATTTTTTAAACTGCAGTGCTGTTTTGCTTGAAGGGTCATCTTTTCGTTGGGCTTATATGAGCAATTTATTCACTAAAAAGACATACTACATTAAGATAAGCAATAAACATGAATTGAACAGCAGTTATAGCTCATCTTCCGAATCTGGTTGCACTGATAAAAGATCTGCTAAACTGAAATTACTTTTTGAATTGGACTTTTCCAACATGTCAATCACGTTTTGCTGAACCTTAAGTGCCTTCTCCCAGTTCACTGCTCGACTCTCTGGTCCATGCAACATTCCTTCGTAATTTGTCTTCCATTGCGACTTTCCTGAAAACCATTGATTATCCTTGCAGCTGACAGTCTTATGTCCGTAGGCACTGGCTAAACAGAAGCACATCTAATTGGAAAGGTGAATATCTATTATTCATAATCAAAAAGCGTACCAAAGTGTATGTGAGCACCAGTAGCGGTCGAGTGACATCATGTTCCTGATAGTTAAGTCGCTTTCTTGAGGACTGCTTATTGTAAAAAACGTAATGAATACAATGGCCGAGGGATGGATTTTCCATCAAGGCGCCATCGTCCTTAAAGCCTTCATGTGCGAAACTAATACAATATATTGGTATATAGCCAATAATAGTTCCGGAGCACAGCACTTTACCGGGTTCCATTGAGAAGCCAATGATATTGCCGAAGGCAGCGTTGTGATGGAACTCCCCTTCTCAAAAGTATATCCACGTCAAACTCATAATCTCGAAGGAAGTCGTTCATTGAGGTAACCAATGCAGATCGCGAGTCAGATACGGCTTTGCAGTACTACAATAAAGCGTTAGAGAATTAGTGAACTAATGGACATACATACGGTTTTTCGTGTGGCATGCTCAACTTTATATCGTGCATCTTTGTCGTAAGGCTTGTCCCGGATGTACAGTACGCATTCGGCACTGCCAGAAGTTACTTCATCACTGGATGGAAACGAATTTTGAAGGTAACCAAGGCTTCTTGCTTGCTTTCTGAATTCCTCTGCTTCCTTTTTTGTTGCAACACTCAACTCGACTCTACAGAGTTATATCAGTAACTGTCATACCTTACACTTTCCTTTAAGAATATATACCGTTGTCGATCTCTGACAATTACTTCTTGGGTGCACTGGCTATTAGCTCTATATCATAGAAAATAGTTATAAGTTGATAGTCATATATCACTGTAGAAAATTACCCCTCTTCCTGCTCGGACTCTTCACTAGAGCTATCCGCGGAACTGTTATCGTCGCTTTGACTGGTTTCTTCAGTCTCGGAATCGCTATCAAGGATAACGTTTTGCCTGGGAAAGTATAAAAGATTCAGTTGGATGATTCAACTCACGTTTGGTAGAGTCAGATACTTACTCGGGTGTGGATCGCTCCACATGGCTCTCAGTGGCTGGTGGTGGATCAGCGCAGTTGCTGCGCGATGAACGATTGGTGAATCGTTTCACTTTACCTGAGTTTTCAGATCTACACGACCATTAGATCCTTTTGTATACATTCTAAGCTTGCATTACCTTTTTGTAGCTTCCGACCCTTGATCTTTTGTCTGTTTACGTCTTTTGGATTGTGTGGAATCCCTTTTGATCCGAAAGTTAGCAGAATCAAAATAAACAATTTAAGGAAGCAGTTACTAACCAGCTTTCGATGTGCTCAGTAGAACTACCTTTCGAAGCTAATGGAAGGAAACTTAACTCAACATGATTACATCTTGCAGTTAGCAATACCTTAGGGATTGTTTTTTCTTTTCGATGCAGCATTTTGCTGCTTTGTCATAATGACACGAAACACAGCAAAATTGCTGCAGATGCGCGCTTGCCCTTCTTTTATTATGCGGGCGGCCACTTAAAAATATATTCGAAGTACGTACTTCTTCATGCCAAAATACCCATGCGCGCATCGTCGGTGCGAGAAAGTTTTTCCTAATTCTAATGCACTGGAAAGGCACTATGACACGGCTCATGCCAAGGAATCTTTACATGCGAATCAAAAGGTTACGAATACCAGTCGATCCAATCACCTGTCGAAACGCAAGGCACTTGAATCAATGGACCAGAATCACACATCTAAAAAGCAAACAGTCAACAATGATAGTTCTGAAACAATGAACCAGCTGATACCCTTGAAGGAAACTGACAGGACCGAGAAAACGCGTTCATCACTATTTAAAAGTATACTTGTGTTATAAGCAGCCTAAATTTGTTTCAGTAATAATTCGGACTCTAGAGCCATTGGTTCATGTGGAAGCGGACGGTGCTACGAAAAAAAGTGGTAATAAGGAAGAATCGAATGAGTACCAAAAAGCAAAGTATACCGGATCAATGAGTTTGCTGGAGCAGAAAATGGCACAGTTTTCATTTGATGCAGAGCTGTCAAACGAGGAATATGAAAGGTACAATGGAAAGAGTATATCGTTAATGCCACACTACTAATGAGCCGCTACATATTAATAGTTTTGTAGATATTGTGAACACAGCAATCAAGATGGAGCGGGAGTCTAAAGATCCTATCGAAATCAAGATGACGACCATGGATAAAGTCAAACGTACTTTAAAGAAGGATGCAGACCCTTGTTTACTGGTAGTAAGTAGTTACGTTGATATTAACTGGTATTAAAGCCTAATTCAATTATATGTTTACGACTTCACAACACGTACAATTGATTTATACTCCATCGAAGATTTTCCTAAGGGTCACGAAGAAGAGTTTACCGCAGGTGTAGGTGGCCCTTTGGTGCTTCTTTTCCGCGACATCCACGACCTATGTGCGCATCAATTCAACTACCCATCCTTCTCAGACGTTATGAACCTTTATCCAAGCATATATTGCCGAGATGATGAAGACGAGGGTCCCCGAGTGTACGACGACATTGATTCTGGAACCTGGTGGCAATCATTGCAAGTAAGCATCGGTATATATAAATATTTTAAGGCACTGGTTTAATTTCGACCAATGTAGGAAGAGGTATCTGAAAGGTATGTCATATTACCCATCATGCTGGCATCAGATCAAACAATAGTGTCGGGGAATTTTCGAATGAATGCTTGGCCAGTGTATATGAAATTAGGTAACTAGAGTCGTATCGATTACACATAATAACTATCCTAAGACTATAAGCGTACTGTGATATAGGGAATGTTCCAGTGGAAGTACGAGACCGTACCAAATACAGAGCTAGTCGGCTGTTAGCTTATTTTCCGACAATTGAATGGAAGGCACCTGGTAATTCTCCTGATTGGTTTACTACTGCAAAATATGCCGTCCTCCATTACTGCTTGTCAACAATACTTGGTCCATTTCGTCATACTGGGAATGGGTTAGTATTTCTTTTGGCCTGAGTTATATTTAGATGCTTACCACTATATTCTCTAGGATTTTACCTCGCGCACCACGTTTTCTCACCTCGCGCACCACATTTTACCGGCCACTTTAGTAAGTCGTGCTGAGAATAAAATAAATGTAACCTCGTACACCATGCGCACCACACTTCAGCCACCACTTTCGCATCTGTCACACGCTCCTACGATCTAAATCTCAACATTTGACAATGGAGCAAATTGTTAACAAAAGATATAGAGCGCGTTCGGATAACCAAAAAAATCGATTTTTTACCATTTTAAATGGCGAAATCAATTTTTTTGTTGCGTTCGGAACGCCATTTCAAAAGTGATTATGAGAGCCAAAATTTGATTTTTTTGAGAATCAGCTCAGACCTGCTTTTTTTGTGAAAATCAATTCTATGCACATTTTCCCACATTCAGCAACCCATAAAAAATTATGCACGTCCACTCTAAAATTTACGATATATCTTTAAACAAAAAGCTTATATGTTACCACTACCATGAAAGCATGTGCAAAAGTGGTAAACACATATCGCTTTATATATATGTTCTATCAAGAATTATAAAAACAAAGAAATGGACCTTTTCATTTGAAAGGTTTTCATATTGAGTACGTAAGCAGGAATAAGCCGGAATTATTAATATGCACAGTAAATCTGTGTAAAGCTTCTTCTTTCTCATACTTTTTCTTACATTTTATTATGGAACAAGAAACTCTCCTCAAAGCCGCAAGACTAGCTGGAGTTTGGTATACCAACCAATTCCTAGACAAGGACGTGAGACATCCAGATCCCAACGAAGGCAAAGCCTATGTTACAAAGCTCTTGGCTGGAAGCAACAGTGTCTTTTTTGAGCAGTCCCGTATGAGCAAAGTCGCGTTCCGTAGGTTAATCAAGAACCTCAAAAGGCACGGAATGAAGGACACCAGACGTAGCACGGTTGAGGAGCAATTTTTTGTTTTCCTGTACATTGTCAATAATGCAGTAGGCAACCGCGCCGCTCAGCATAGATTTGGACATTCTGGTTCGACTATCTCAGATTACTTTCATAAGTCTCTGAAAGCAATGCACTCCTTTGCCTGTACTCTCCTGATTCAGCCCAATGGAAATGATGTCCCCAAGGAGATTGCCAGTGAAACAAGGTTCTCACCATTCTTTAACGATTGTGTTGGCGCCATCGACGGTACACATATCCCTGCTATGGTGAAAGGTATGCCAATGCTGCCTTTTGTAAACCGTAAAGGCTTTACGTCGCAGAACTGCTTAATTGCATGCAGCTTTGACTTGCAATTTGTTTACGTACTTGCTGGCTGGGAGGGATCAGCTCATGATAGCCAACTTCTAGCAGCAGCACAACAGAAGGATGAACTTGTTGTGCCTCCTGGCAAATACTACCTTGGTGATGCAGGATTCGCGTTGACAACTGAGATGATGACACCGTACAGAGGAGTCCGTTATCATCTTCGCGAATGGGAGCAAGGAAAGCGACGGTATGTAAATGTATATACCTGTGGTTGAGTTGTTAATGTACTGAATAAGGATCCTCAATTAACTTTCATAGTCCACGGAATAAAGAAGAGCTTTTCAATTTGCGTCATGCATCGTTACGCAATGCTGTTGAGCGCATCTTTGGTATCTTAAAAAAGCGATTCCCAATCCTTACAAAAATGAATGAATATCCATTCGACAGTCAAGTAAGAGACTAAACTCCACCCCAGATATAGATATCTCATATTAATATTTTACTTCAGGTTGATCTTGTTACGGCTCTCTGTGGATTACAAAATTTTATTCGCCTAACAGACGGGCAGGATAAGATTGAAAGGAGATACATAAGAAAGGAGCTTTCCAAGCGCAAAAATAACCAACGAATGTCTGATGGGCCTATATCCAAAGAAGAGAGATCCGATCTCTGTAAAGATGCCAAGGAGATGCGTAACAGAATCGCCACTGCTATGTGGGACAAGTATTCACAAAGGAAAAGGACATAAAATCCCATCCAAATCGTTTATTGTTGTTCTCGCTCTCTCAGTGCTACTATTAAAGTAAACAAGGTTTTACAGTATTCTAAAACGACCTATTGGTCTTCATCAACATTTATTTCAACACCAGGGAGCTCTTTCTTCAGCCATGCAATCTGGTTCTCCTTCATAAAAATATTGAACGATGCAGATTTTCTCTCTTCAGCATAGAACACATCCTCCAAAGCAAAAAAATTGTCTATACCCAACCAACGTCTGTCCTGCACCGTTTTCAGCGCCTTGGCAATGCTTCCCAGAGATTCTTGCTCCTTTGCCTCTCTTGTGCGTTTGCTCTCTTCTGCAATCGCCATCAGAGCATCGCTGACCATTACACCTTGGGTGACTCGTCGTCGCTTTGGATCGGGTGGGGCGGAAGGTGATTCCGTACGTCTTCTGGCCAAGATATTCACAACACCGTCATCATCACTATCAGATGACGAATCTGAATCACCAGAGTTTTCGGAATCTTGAATGACATCGCTTTCACATGACTTGCCATTACCCTCGCCGACATCTGCCTCGTCGTTGCCTGGATCTTGGTCTTCTCCCGTTGTCGTCTTCTTGCTGGACGACTTTGCCCGGGAACCGGTGGCACTACTTTTATGGAAAAGTGCATCCAAAAGCTCGAAGTTGTCAAGGGGGGAGGTTCGGTATTTCTCGGCTTTCTTGTTCGCAGGTATCTTTAATAGTTGAAAGTTGATTAGCTATAGCTTTGCATATGAAACAGATGCCAGAATAATACTGGCAGGATATTGCTCAATTTCAATACTTACTTTCAAATAAGCGTCCCAGACATGATCTTCTTGTGTAATCATGTTTGTGTCTACATCATAACCCCAGCCACTGGTGCCAACGCTGTTCTTTAGCTTGTACATAACTTGCCATGTCGTTCTAAGCTGATGGTTACATGACTGTAAGTTTCTCAAACATAACAAGATATATACATGAATGTTTCTTACTGGAGTAAGGCGGTTGGTAAACTGCAGTTTGTCATACTTCACGCCAAATCTTGCATTAAATGCTGCAATTGTCTTCTCCCAAGCAACCTTTGTGAACCCAGAGTCAAGCCTCTCTCCTACCGCAGCTTGCTCAAGCAACTGTTCCACGAAAAAAACATCGCGTTCATCATTCCATGAAGCGGTGACTTTCTTCTTGATTTTTTCGTTGGTGGTGGCGGTGGTGGTGGTGGAGACTTTTGATTTTTTGGGCATCGTAGTAGAATGTATGTAGATGTATATAGTGCGGTTGATAGTTATTACTGACAGTGGTGCTTTATATACAGAATCTAATTATGATAACATAATATAGCTTATGTCATTGCAAAAATCTGACAGCTCCCTGAATCATAAATTGTGCTTATACTGTGGGAATGACCAATACTTATAGCAAAGAAACCATAAAATCCGTTTTGTTCAGTGATATCGTAGACAGATATAGTAAATATAATGTATAGATGTATACATTTATCGAGTTGCATAAACATTATCTTTTATTATACGTAGAATGATGTTTACTATGTAGTTAGGTTGCACTGACGACAAAAATGCTAAGAATTGATTATTCGTGGAAGCGTTCGGGTACAAAATTTATTTTCTCACAAAATCGATTTGCGGAGAAAAAAGTGATTTTGCAAAATTGATTCTGAAAATCACTTCTGTATCCGAACGCGCTCATAATAATTGTGAGGAAATTCTCAACGATCTCAAGAAGTTGGCCAACAAAAAGTTCGAAGTGAAAATTGGGAAGAGCTGCTTGAGTTCCAAGAGCGAGAAGGCAACCATTTTTACGAACTTCATTTGCAGTCACGGTGGTGACTATCGCGAACACCGTAGTAAGAAGGCATCAACCGAAGTTGATAAGGAAACAAAAGGTATTGCTTATCTGAATAATAGAATTACATAGAATGAACGCTTTATTAATCTACATGCTGATGTTGGAATAAAGATGAAATGAATGTGGCCGATGACAATAATAATACTGTTGACGACTTGCCTTCTGTAATGGTGTGTCCATTACAGACGTTATCCAACCTGCAACCTGGTTGATCGCCATGCAGTATCCATATACCGTATTAATAGACGTAGCATGCGACAACTTATATGGCGCATGGTTGGATAAGGATATTAGGATTACGTATAGCTTAGATGGAATTCGTAGATTGTAGATCATAGACGCCTTAGCTATTACCCCCTAATATCTGACGTATATATAAAGCAGGATTCCTGGATACAGGAATCCTCATCGTTTATACTCTCATATAACGGTTCCACCTTCGGGTCTCACTGATAACATTGTCTGACCTACAGCAACGCACTCGATTGTAAGTATACTGTGGTCTGCACTGTTACACCTTCAGCGGATGATACAGTTAATATATACTATGAAATGAGATAAATAGGGTTACTGATGTGTATGTCATCAGGATGTGAAGCGCGGCTATCATAAATGTAGTAACGGCGTCATGAAAAAGAACCCGACGCGCACCTCAAAGAAGCTCGGTTGTCCTTGGCTCATATATGCTTCTCTAAGCAAGAAAACTGGATTCTGGACAGCACAGATCAAGAGCTCGGAGCATTCGCATCCACTGTCATCTACCAACCTTTTGTATCACGAACACCGTAACGATGATTTGGAAAGACGTGCAAACGTTATTGAAATGTCACAAAATATGTTGACACCAGCACAAATTTTGCTCCAAACGGCAGACTTAGATGGGAAGCAATCCATGATTTCTAAGGACATCTATAAAATCAGAGAGGAAATGGCGAAAATGGAGAAGCCTTCTGACGCACTTGTGCTGCACAACTTGCTCAAAAGCCATGGCTATACAATACGATTCAACCACGTGGATAACACCATTGACAAGCTTTTTGCAACACATAAGACAAGCATTCAGCGCGCAAGAAAATTTCTCCATGTTGTAATCATCGACGCGACATATAAAACGACAACGAGCAAGATGCCTTTAGTCAACATTGTCGGTATTGAAAACATCGCATCAAACCATTCGAACAATTCGCTCCGGTCGTTTTATATTGGATCAGCCCTAATTTCCAACGAAAAAGAAACGTCGTACCGATGGATGCTTGATCAGCTAAGGTCCGTTGTTTTTGATAATGACATGGTTAAGCCAGGCATCTTCGTCACCGATGATGACAAAGCGCTTGGTGCAGCTCTACGAGCTGTATATCCAGATGTTCCGCATACTTTGTGTGCATGGCATATAGCCAAAAACTTTGACGCGCACACCTCTGGATGTTTTGCAAGCGGCTCTGATGATGATACTGAATTGTCAAGGGTCATTAAAGTTATGCTATGGAGCCGCACCATTAAGGAATTTAATGAAGCGGTCGCCGATTACCGGACGCTGGTTGGCAAAACAAAAAAGTCGCAAAAGCTAAATAGCTACATAGATAGGTAAGTGCCCATCTTATATCTCTATAAATTACTTAACATAGACCACAAAAGCTTGGAAGAATATAAAGAACGCTGGGCTGGAGCTTGGGTTGAAAAGTATGCCCATCTTGGCGCGCGCACCACTCAACGTATTGAAGGTGCACATTGGAGTATCAAGCAGATTCTAAGCACACCTGGAAGTCTAAAGAAACTTTTCAACGCAATTCATATGTATCTGCTAAAAAATGTATAGTACAAAATGATACATCGGGATCTTGGTTACTAATGACCTTATTCAAATTTTTCAAGGACTTTTCTGTGAAGTATGGTAATTGTGGTGAAACAACCACAGATCTATAATATAATAGACAACTCCCGAAAAATAGCCAGAAATTATTAGTAAAAAACCTTCCTATTATGGAATGCTCTTGTCGGTGTGAGCCTGGAGTGGAAAAATGAAACATAGCCTATGCTTACGCTGTAGATTCGCTTTGTCTATAATATAATAGACAACTCCCGAAAAATAGCCAGAAATTATTAGTAAAAAACCTTCCTATTATGGAATGCTCTTGTCGGTGTGAGCCTGGAGTGGAAAAATGAAACATAGCCTATGCTTACGCTGTAGATTCGCTTTGTCGTATCAATATCGTTGCATCAGTTCAATTAGAAATACTCTACCAATGGGCTCATAATCGATGCCTGTATGCGTGTGCAATCACTGTATGCAATCACTGATGTTGGTGATAAGGCTCTTTGCGTTATGGACTCGCTTAGCGGTATCAATGTCAACATATCTGTCGTTCGGTGTTTAACTTTTGTGAGTGAAATGTAGCCTATCCTCTCATTCCGGATAAAAGAATTCCATAGCAAAAGCCGGTTAGACTTCTTTGGCGACGTTCCTAGGCCATTGTTTCGCAGGTCTATGTTAAATTTTGCTGATACACTTTATAGAACATATCACCAACCGGAAATATAAAAAAGATCCTTCATCTGCATTAAATGCCTTCTTAAATAACCTCTATTTTACGGCCTTGCTAGGACTGAAAGTGTCCTTGAGACAGTAGCACTTGAGATCTCGGATACAAATGTGCATGTCGATAGTGTAAGATCTTATAATTCAGTACTTCAACTGTGCTGATGTTAACAAGAAGCAGGAAATGAGTTTTGTTAATGCTTTCAATCTTGGTATCCGCGGCCGTAACTGCAGAGGCAGGCTATGCATTCGCTATGAATTCCCAGGCTGACTTCAGTTAGCTCTCCTAGCATCTGCACCTAAAAATGGAGATCAGGGTAGAAGTTGTCCCAGAAGCACCCCACATCGACAAACCAGTATCATGATGAATTTTCTGTTTTTGATAATGAATGCAGAGTGTGTTGCATGTTGTGCGCGCGTTTTATCCTAAGAAAACAGTCGCAAAAATCAAGAAGAACCAGGTCAAATTTATTATGTTTGTTGTTTCTAGCCATTGCCAAATTCTGCCCTGGCTTAACCACTTCCCAACCTGCTGAATGACCCAGATTCCATATGTAATCAACTTTTTAATGACATTCGCAAGTACAATTCTGTCTTTATTCTTGCTTCATTGGCTGCCACCGTCGTTAATAATTATATATGCGTTCTGTATTCAAAGCAGGATCTACCATTGCACTGGATATCTACTCCCCTAAGGGAATATGTACTCCCCTCTCCTCAAGTTTTCGCACTGATAGCTATTTATGATTTTGTTAAATGGCATGTCAATAGACAAAGTGAAGTTAGTTACAATCAAAACGTGGAGGTTAACATTGCTTTTAGGATTAATATCGTCTGACTCTTCTCCTCTTGCAGGGCATGAACGATACTGTGAATTTTCATGTTGCGACTTCTCGAAAAGCTGTCGACTACCTACGTGAGAACCGTGCTGTGAATTTGTCTATCCAAACATCTGGTGACTTGCATCATGGTCATCAGTACACTGCATCAACTGCTGATAATGTAGCTGTATTATTGCGGTATCGTTCAATTGGAAAGCTTCAAATGACGAGACCAAAAATAAGATAATGTTTTATTGAGTAAAACTACTCTTTATTTATAATGATGATGAGTCGGGACGGAGAAGGTGAATGATCTTCTATCAGAGCCGAATCCATGTTATCGCCGTAATCCCTAATGATCATACTGCCTTATTACGAAGGAGCGGATAATCATGCAAAGACTGAGTTAACCTGAATAGTCCCTCTTGAAGTCTGAACCCAGATCAAGATCTCACTGACGCACAAGCCAGTGAACGAGCCAATAGGTAACCGTGCAGTTGTTGATGTCGAAATAAAGGAACGGATGCAACAAAGTCTGAGATGGAAAGGCATGTAGACAATGGATGGCTGGTATGTCAGGATACGACAGGCTGTTCTTCTCAGCACCTTTTCTTCAAGCGATAATGCGTAACGATGTCCTTTTTGCTAAATATGTCACTATAGCTCTACACTTTCTCGAAATGGCTTGCTTTTGTATCATATGAAGTGCATTTCAACTTAAGCGTGACTTTTAAAATTGTGAAACAAAGTACATCGTTAGCTTAAGGGTGGCCCGAATTTAACGCTTCGACACACCAACAGCAAATTCCAGATAAACTACGGATGAAGCATCACTTTATGACTCCCGCTAACCAGTCTGTTTTCTGAGACATAAAATGATACTGATGAAATCAACGTTGCCATATATCCCCTATGTAAATAATTTGTATACAGAACTATATATTTCTTAATAAAATGTATATCACTCAAGATACAAGATACAAGATATTGTAGAAGTTTCAATGAATGGGAAATAACAACAGGGGGTACAGGGGTCTCCCCGCCGGGGGTTTGGGGGCAGGCCCCCAACGAGCCGCTGGAAATGGAGCACGAAGGTGTTGACACGAAGCGTAGCGGAGGGGCTCAACCCCGGATGTGCGTAATGGATTAAGGCTCGTGATAATAATAGAAGATATTTCCTATCGGATAACACATATCGGTTCAACATCATCACGAAGTGTACTTACATAGTAACTTGTCTACACGGATTAAGAATTACACCGTATGAACGAATGGGATAAACTCAACAGGACATGGAATTGACTCCAATATAGCAATGCGGTCATTACACTGCATGGCGGATGTCAAAGACATCCTCAGATCCGCATGATTAGAACAAAGGAAAGGATCCTATACGTCCTCTATCCATTCAGGCAATTCTGAAGACGAAACACTATCTAAACTGCCATCGCTAATTCAATACACAAAAGATATAAAAGCATAGAGCGTTGCATTCAATAAAGCATATCCGAAACTTCAAAGATACTTTTATAAGTCTCTTTTCATTCTTTGTACCGTTGATTCACTTCAGTAATAACAAGGAGCAACTTAGTTTTTTGCCGTTCAAAGACGAAGATAACTACATTGACAAGGAGATGCGAGCCGCACCTACGTCCACTGCAAGGTACTATATGCCATTTTGCGATCCGTCGTATCAGAGACGAGCTGTATAAAAGTTGGTCCCTTGATCAAAATGAACGACAAAATGCGCTAGAGGAAGGTTGCGATTGCGTAGCTCGTATAAATTATCTACTACCATGTCAATACGAACTTCATGCCGATAAAAGCGAACAGGTTCTACCAGTGAATATTAATGATAGATGGCAGCTTGAGTTTGCGGCAGGTATAGAACATGTCTATTATTCTTTTTCTGCACCAAATGTACACCCTCTCACTCTTTTCCCTAGTTAATCATCCCAAATTGGCGAAAATCTTGCTAGGCCTTACAAGGCTACATAGTTGCCATACAGAGCATTTTCGGCCTTTCAGTGTCTTGCTAGACCTTATATCGCTCCATAGTTGGCATACAAGACATTTACAACCTTTCAGTGTCTTGCTACCTTCAACATGTAGCTTACAGTGCATTGACCAACGCTTTAATATAAGCAGTAAATAATTTTTTGCATTTCATGCCTTTTGGTATCTTTTGATGCATTTGAAGCCTTTTTGGTCCAATATACACACACTGTATGTCATCACAGAGTGCAATAAATGGCTTCGTATAGATATCGTTCATTTTATGTATTAAAAGTTGCGGCTATGTATTGATAGAGCCATAATCACCGGACAAGCTATGTTTGTCAGCTAATCAGCATCATCATCGCCTGTTTGATCATCAAAATTGACGACGTTGGTCCATTCCTTGAGTTTACCAGGGACTGTTTTAAAACTTTTTTGCGCCCCATATGACCAATGCATACTGTCTATATCGTGGTTGACCAAAAACTTATCATACACACCGCTGCCGTCGTCATTATTAAGTGAAGTCGAAAAATCGGGCACCACATGCACGATGCGAGAAATGCGATCGACAGAGACAACATCAATAACTTCCGTTTCCGACTTTGTAAGGCTTTGCTCAATGACCTTCATTCCACTTGCATGGACCTCATCTTCGTCAACCGGTGTGAAACGTCGGCACAAGAAAACTTCTTTCAACGACAAATCATTAGAGGGCGCTATCGCTGATGATGATGATGATGCGGCTAACGAGGATGATGTGTATCGAAGAGTGAAGAGCAGTAGTACTTGTACAATACTTTTATCCTTCAGTTGAATGTAATCGAAACGTAGGCGCTTGTGAAACTCTGGGCTCGCTCGTACAAATTCCTCATACTTCATTTCGTTGTTGTCGATATCCACAATTTTCAGACATTCATAAATCTTTACCTAGTACATGGATTACTAAGTAAAAAATTCGCATGCAGTTATAAACTACATACCTCTTTAGTATCTGGTTTCGGCCAGTTCTTGTATCTTTGGCGCTTCGATGCATTCTCAAGTATGTCAAGATACTTCCTTGTCAGACGGTAAATGTTACTCTGGCAATCTGGGCGCATTTCTTGAATCTTATCAAATGGAACCGCATTTCCATTGTTTAACACTGATGATAAAGTATACTTTGCTGGTGGTGCTGTGATTATTTTGTCCGTAGAATCCGCCTCAGCTTTTTCGCTGACTACATAGTCATATTCGTCATAAAGTAGGTCGCGATACATGATGTATTCTCCCATCTGTGTAGTGAAGGTGTCGCGCCGATAATTTGTCCTTTGTGCCGGTTGCTTGGCATCCAACTTGTGCTGCGATTCCGAATGCTGCGTGCTGTACCCATCAACACACCCTAATTGTTCAATATCGTACACATATTTCCACATGGCATGGTACTTTGGAAACCTCATCTTGCTCTATATAAGAACTGCATGAGTACTAAACCACACGAAGCAGGATGAAAGCCACACACCCTAGACCACTCTTCGAAAATAGGGCAATGCTTGTTAAACAGGTCCAAAGATTCACGAAGGTCAGCAAGTGATTGGTCTGAGTGCTCTTTCGCCGTGGCCTGGTGAAAAAAT